>JAOYMR010000003.1:11919205-11932241 GCA_025802075.1 Tenebrosternarchus preto
TCCGCCCCCCCCTGTGGCGGCCCCCCCCCGCCCCCCCCCCCCCCCCCCCCCCCGCCCGTCGGGCCGGGGGGGGGGGGGGGGGGGGGGGGGCCGGGCGGGGGGGGGGGGGGGGGCCCATGCAGGGGATCAGATCTACCCCTATGGTTCATCTTTACTTAGGCAAATGGAAATGGATTAAGAGTCTCTCCGTGATGCTCAGACCGGCCTCCTGAGTGACACATAGCTGGTGTGGCAGGTTTAATTGCTGTTGAGGGGGAAGGATGGAAATGATAGGGTTCTGAGTCTGTCTCTCTCTCTCTCACCTGCTGAGTCATTCGGCTGTGAAAGCTCCACAGACCACGGCACTTATGTATCCATTTTGACCTTTTGTGACGGCACTGGTTTAACTGCAGTGCCTGACTCAAAAGGGGATCAAATCACAGTCAAGAGGCAATCCCAGCTACATTCGACGAGGGCAGCTCGAATTCCTGTTCTTAATGACCACCTCCCAGGCTTTCATCATTCACACTGTTCACACATCCTCTGGTGTGTACACAGACCCCTGAAGGAGAAATCAATAGTGGGTGTGCCTCTCGCTCCCCTTCCTGGAGACACAGAGAGATCCTCCAGTGCTCACAGGGTTGAAGGGTTGCTTAAATGAGCTGAGAAAATTACATGCGCTTGGAGTGAGAGAAGCTGCCAAAAAATGTTCTTGAAATAGCATGACTATTGACTACTGAAATTCCAAAGCCTTTTTGCATGTCTGTGGACTTCACAAAAGGCCTATGGGTAAAAAGAAAATGTCAGCTGAAGAATTGCTGGGCCAATGTGTTCTTATACCGGAACATTGCAGAGTCACTAGGAACCTTGTCCTTTAAGACAGATTATCACAGTCTAGGGATAATGTTTTTAACGAGTTCAACAGCTGCCTGCTTCAACCCCAGGAGGCCTTTTGAATGATTTGCAAAAAAAAACCCAAACAAACAAAACAACAACAACAACAAAACAACAACAACAACCCCATCCTCTTGCTTTCATGATGTTTACAGACATTCAATTTTGAATGGGGTGGATTAAAAGAACACAAAATATGATTAGCAAAAAAACAACAAAGTAAGATAAGTTGGGAAGCCGGTTATGTGTTGGTTATGTGTGGTTATGTGTTGGTTATGTGTGGTTATGTGTGGTTATGTGTTGGTTATGTGTGGTTATGTGTTGGAAACGGCCGGGGCCTGTTTGAAAATCCCACTTCCTTTTCATTTCCTGATGTACTGATTAATGTGCCCATGTCATAAGGAATTGAAAACACACTCCTTTGACCACGTATACTATAAAATGGTAAGTCAAAAGTCAGCCATTTTTTTCTCCGTCTCTCTGTCCTTTTCTGTTCATCTAAAATGGCTATAATCAAGTTGCATATATTAAACAGCTCATGAAATAAAACAGTCACATAAGGCGAAATGAATTTAACATCACTAATAATTATGTTATCACTTCTTCCTGATGTTGCTAGCAGTTATGACTCACCCACCTGCTGCCTCACGCCTGTAAAGCTGTCTGCCTGCAGATTCTTAAACGCAGCGTGTTTCTCAAACTTTGTGTCATGGTATTGCTTTTACTGATATCCAACCAGGCATTTTAATGCTGGCATATGTTTAAGAGGTTTGCACTTATAGGCCAGTGACTAGAATATTCTCAGCTTGGATGCTATCAGGCAGCTAAGCATCTGAACAATCTTAGCAGCTGCCCCCAGCATCTTACATGTTCCACTTTGACCTTAAATAACCTACTATGTCCCGTCCAGTGGCCTCCACCCCTCCGCATCTGGACCTGCAGACTGCATGCACTGTAAAAAAAAACAACACTTGATTCGAAAAGCTTTGAAGCAAAATTGCAAGTGAATATAAACGAATGTGACCATGGTGCAACCAAACCAATCAGTTTAGGCCTGTTTGTGTCTCTTCTAATGACGAGTTCACCTGCTGACAACGGTTTGTAGATCACTCCCTGTTTCAATTACCGAGCACAACAATCTGCTCTCTGAAAAGAGGAACAAGGAGGGCATGATAGCAAAAGCTGGAATTGTTGAATATATCACCTCTTCCGCACACACAGGCCCCACTGGCAAAAGCAGGTCTCCATGCATCTCCAGATTTCTACGTTCTCTTAGCTTTGCTGCTATTTTGAAAAGATTAGATACTAATCCCCACGTTATTCCCACAAATAGTCCTTTGAGCTGAATCCTTAATGTGAATAAATTGTCGCACGCTCACCTCCTACCCCTTTGCCTTTAAATCAGACGTTTAACGTGCAAGAGGCTGGGCATGCAAGCAGGAGTTAATTACAGCTTTAATATAGAGAGCAGCGGCAAAGGGAGGACAGGATGAGGAGGCGATAACTCTGGCTGTAAAGCCGTCACAGCGCCTGTAAATGCTGACCGTGTGTCCTTGGATCTGGCAGTGATGTGAGTGCACGTATTTGTGTGTTTGTGTCTCTATGCGTTCGTAAGTGTGTGTAGGTACGCTAAGGCAGAAGCCTGTGGCGTTGGGGATAAAAGGGCAGAAAGCCCCTAAGATCACCAGGCTAAAAGGGAGCCAGGCAGCCAGGAATGGAGGTTAAATAGATTTATGAGAGAAAATTGCATTGGGCTTCACATCTGGGATCCCAGTCATATTGCAGGAATAAGAGAGGTCATATATCTGCAGAACGATCCACGTGTAAATACTGCAAATGGGCTCACAAACATATTCATACACCCTACGTGCACACACACACACACACATACACGCACACAAGCACGCATTCACGTGCACACACACACACACATGCACACACACAATGAACATCCAATATAAAAAGGAAACTGATATTTCTAGCACTTTTTTCAGGATTTGTTGAGGGCTATATTTAAAATTGGGATCTAGGGAAAATACGATTCTGTAATCCTCCATGGGAGGTTGAGGGTTGTGTGCTGCAGAGTCCACAAGGGCACCATCCTCAGGCCCCGGCGAGACAGAAAATAGCCTTCAGAAACATCTGATAGCAACTGTTAATCCACCCAATCATGGCTTCGCATTGCTGCTGCTGATGCCAACAGCCCCTCCCCCAGCATGTGCCAATGACAGCACCAGCCACACCACTGTGGTCCAGTCCTTTTTCTGCTAAAGAGTCACTGGGTCCTTTAGAAAATGCTTCCAAAAAAGAGCTGTCAAATAAATAGGAGGGAATTAATATCTGCTAGATTCAAAATTCAAGGACACTTGCACCTGCAAAGAGGGTAGAAAACTATTTGAAACAGATCCATTTACCCTTTATTTTATTTCATTCTTAAAATCCCAAGGAAATGCCTTGGTACAGAATATTTGAGATTGCTCCATTTGTGGATATAAAAACAACTGAATTTACAACCACCATTATGAATACACTATGAATGCATATAAAAATACAGTGCATATATACCTTGCTTTCTTTATTTTCCAATCCATTGTCCTGAAGGACAAAGCCAGCATCACTGTACAACTACTTACAGACAGCACTTTTTATAGAGCTTGAGGCTTTTATGGAGCACATTGCAGGTTGGAGCGGTTCAGTAACAGAAACCCGTTTCCATAATTGAATCACAATGGACTTGAGTGATAACACTAACCTGATTTGTGAAATACGTATTAGCATGGTAGCATATTAACGCGCACACAAAAAGTGCTGCCAGGAAGACGATAGCAGCGGCCTTGGCTGGCACCAGTCAGACTCAGAGCAGGTTTTTAGGCTTTTAACTCCTTCACAACAACCATTGCTCAGAAGCCCAGCAGGAGCCCCACCACTGTGCACCTCATTAGCTTAACCAAAGCTCCATCTCCAAGAAGAACCTTAGCACTGACATCACCGGAACAAACAGAGAAAGCAGCAAAAGTTCTACTTGCAGTACCACTCTACAGTGTTTTTGTTCTATGACGCATTTGGTAAACCAGTCTTGGAGCAGTAAGAAGATCGCTGTGGTATTCCACAACCCACCTGGGATGCCACAGGCAATTTACAACTTGTTCTTGATCTGACAGGATTTTGGAGAGTAGGACACCACGTTGAAGGAAAGAGCGAAGTTAGGCAGTATGGAAACAAAGTGTGTCACACATCATCAAAAGGCGCAAGGGTGCCTAGAATATCAAATGGAGAGAGCCTCTCTAGAGCTGTGCTAGTTTTTGGTTTCCTCTGTAGCTTTCCAGCACCAAGCATCTAAATCAGCCATGTTCTTCATTCAAACAGGTCGCAGAGCAGAAGAAAGACCTCCCCCCCCAGTCATAGAATACCAACACTCCCTCCCCTTCTCGCTTCCCACTACCATCTACAACATCTGACAAAGTTGTGAAAGTCATGTAAGGACAGCAGCCTGGAGGTCTGGAAAAATCCAGAGAAAGATCTGCTGTAGATCAAGGGCTGGTTTGTACCAGATCGGTCCCTAGCTAGGAGTGTTCTCTTTTATGGACAAAACTGGACCATTATTATTTTTCAGTGGCTTTCAGAGCTGAAGTTGTTCACTAGATTCACACTATTCACATGTCAGGGTTCACCCATGATGGCTTTCCAGTGAACTGTGTTGCCAGCGAGTTTGAGGTTCCACTGTCTCGTGAAAAAAGAGCATGAGTGGTTCTTTGCTGCATTTGTATGATTGTTAAACAAGAAGTTTGTCAGCTGCCCTTACTGCAACAGGTCTGGTTCTGTATTATTAGTAGTTGAAAACAAGTACCACTTAAATCATTTAATTAGCCTTTGAGACAGTTGAGTGTTTATTGCTGTGAGCACTGTGTACTTTAAAGCCATTGGCTAAATCTGGGAGATTAATTAGACTGCCCTAATAAAATCAATGTGGCATCACAGGATGTTTAAAAAGCATGACGACACTGAATGCATATAAATGGATTCAATGTTAGACCTCCAGAGAGAGTGTCTTCTTAAAAGTTTCCTCTAGCATCCTTTGGGAAGTCACGCTTCTGTCTGTTTACTCTCATAGAAGTTTCTCTACAGACCCACCACTTACAAAATTGCAGTAGTAGACAAAATTGAAAAGTAAAAAAAAAAATATATATATATATATATATATATATATATATTTTATATACATTTTGGCCCAATCTGGAATGCCATAGTAGGTGAACTCAGACATGGTACCCCAGTTATGGGCTCAGAGATGTCGATTCATGTGTTTGGTATTTCTGAATACCCGGCCTTTGGTTCCTCAACCCTGTAGTCAGCAGGAGCTATCAGAATCAATTTAGCACTAGCTGGCATCTCTGTGTGTCTGGCATGCTCTATGGTCAATAAAAGAGAAAAATGCATTAGTGAGGGGAAAAGGAGGACTGGAATATAAGACATGAGCCTGGCCTTTGCGAAAATAATGAACTCAAACGCTACCGGATTTCTCGATGTTTCGGAATGAAACCGTGTGTCCGCCTGTATACAAACAAGCGCTCCGATGGGACCTCAGCGGTCATCATCTATTTGCAGCCGAGCTTCTGCAGCTCGGTCATCTCTGCCATTTTCTCTCGCCACCGCCGCACAATCACCTTCTATTCATTATTTGTATCAGGGGCTCTTTTAGAACATCAATATTGCAATCAACAGTGAAGCGCACTGCCCTATGATTGCACGATTTCTATTCAACACTGGCATCTATCAGTGGCGAGGCAGACAGAATGCGGAGGGACGGGAGAGACGAGGAGCCTGGTCCTTAGACTGCCAAGAGCCATGGGCTGATGGAGTGCGCTACATTTCAGCAACGAAACATACCCTGGATAAATATAACCGTAATGCCGGAGCAAATTGATGCCACTCTCACTTTCGCCCTGAACAGCCTAACAGTGTAATGCAAATGGGTGGAGGTAATATGAGGAGAGAAGCGGGGCGCCAAGCACTCTGTTCTAGAAGGAGGGCGAGAATGTGCTCGTTTAGGGATTCATTTAGCACGCTCTCCGCTGTACTCCCTTCACAATAGATTTCCTCCTCCAAATGTATGCAGCTCTTGCCTGGCTAGGTGTTCACCGCCTCTCTCATTGTTCTTGCTGGGCCAGTCTGAACCCCCACCCCCATCCAACAGCAGTGTTTTTAACAGAATAGAATCGCAATTCAAATAATTGTGTAATCATGTATTTGCTTGCATTTCCATCCGGATAAGCAGACTTAAAACGCTTCTTTTTGAGGGCATTGTGGTGCCCGGAGGTCGGCCCCGTGAATAAAGCGGCCTCGTTAGGGAGCACCTGTGATTACAGCCAGGAGCTGCAAACGTGCAACCGGTTTCCTTTTCAAAAGGAATTCAGCAAATTGAACAGGAGCACAGCGAAAAAAAACAAAAAAACAAAAACATGCACTGTACGGTAGCTGCAGCTGTTTGTGGCACAGCTAGAACAGCAGCCTCACCTGTGGCTCCAACGCAAGCAACTTGAACACTTCTGGAGCGAAACGAGGTTTAGTGTGGTTGAACTTTTGTGATCTGGCTCTGAAACACACTTAAGACCAGAGGTGTTGCGTCTGGATTTTCAGAGCCTGGATTTTATAATTAATAGTAGTTATATAACTGATTGCCCACTTTGTTGTAACACTTGGCTCCTAGGTTGGGCAGCAGAAAAGCTTTGAAAGCTGTAATTTGAATATTTAAGTTCTACAGCATAAATTATCCAACAGTGATTACAAAGTGATTATCTGTGATTATCAGGTTGGAGGTTAAGACCTTTGCTCCTCACCTTCACCCAGTGATTGTGAAGGTGATTGTCTATCATAGAGTAAAAAGGATCTTTATTGCATAGTGATTGCAATTAAAGTGGTCCATATAAGTGACCTTTACATCACCCTTTGTTTCTTTTGACAGGTCTCAGCAGAAGATCATTGGACACATAGCAACTCTCCAGCCATGACCTCACTCATCTCATTAATGGGACGTAGCGCAGGAAGAGCCCTGGAGGGGCTACGTTTCTCTCGGCCGTGCGTGGAGGAGGACGTGTGCAAATTCATGAGCGCTGATGATGGATGGCTGCAGGCAGCCCGTGCTGTGCAAGCACAAGCCTCTGATGCAGCCTTACGAAGCACAAGACAAGAGGCAGGCTGGGGATGCTGTAGAGCACCCCCCCCCGCCCCCCCCGGTCGACTCACGCGGGGCAGGCGATCTGCGTCTGACGGCTGGACGCTTCTTTCCCCGCCTGCCGGTAACGTTCGTGTTCCACCTGCGTTTCGAGGGTTCTTTATTGTAATGCTCGAGAGAAAATTGTAGGCGGAAAGTTTTCGAACAAAAGCCCAAGTCTGAGCCATACTAAAAGATGCGAAGAGCATCTAGCCGAAATAATACACAAGAGAAAGAAAGAGTTTCTTTGAGTTTAGTTCAAGGTCACAATGAAATAGGTATTAATAATTGTTTCATACCCCAAAGCCTCATATCACTGACTGATGCATGTTGGCATGTAGGAGTGATAGTTAGCCTTTGGGAAGTTCAATTTGCCTGAAAGTTTAACCCAGCAAGGAACATAGGACCCTGGTGACAAGTTACAGCTTGATGCTTATCAATTTTAGCAATGCAAACACTTACAGCAGAGCTCCAAGAAGGCCTCAGGCCACACGCATCCGCCTCACACACTGAGAAGAGCCTGGTTCCCTCTGCACTTACAGAAGCCTGTGAGCTACTCTTTCAGCGAAGTAAAAAGTTGTTCACGCTGAAATGAAAATTCATACAGATGTCACTAAGACATAAACACAAACACACTGACAAAACTCCCCTACTGTAGCAGAGATACCAGTTCCACCTGCTGACAAACACACACACACACACACACACACACACACACACATACACACACACACACACATAAACGCAGCAGACAGAAGCACATCCAGATGACAGGTGAGGTGCAGGGCAGCCAAGTCCCGCTTTGTTCTGCTATGATAATGAAATGGAGGCTCGGCACTCTCTGAGCTCCGCCTGTCACGCTGTTTCATGCCTACGACAATTCCACTGGCCGTCAGTAGGCACAGGGAGCCGCGGAGCTGGGGCCGCGCCCGAGCTGCTCTCAGCCGGGCTGATCCCCACACTCTCCCCCTCCCCTGGGACCTGGCCCAGACTGTTTGCCCAGGGCAATCGGACAAGGTAAAATGCAAATGGGAAGCAGCCACCTGGGGAATGCATTCGAAGTTGACTTCCTCAAAAATAAAAACAAAATAAATAGAAAAGATCAGAAGGAAAAAATGTGGAAGTAATTTTGACTCCTTCACAAGTAAGATGATGGTGATGCTGTCAGTCAGGAATTTGTTAAAGGACTTTTGAGTTTTTTCCACACCTGACTGGGTTTTTTAAATCGTATTTGATTTGAATATTTCATAGGAAAGGTTTTAGAAAACCCGACTTCTGATTTTAGAAAGAAAAAACCAGGATCACTCTCATCCACATACTGTATCTCATACATCACAAACACTATTTATCAGTCAACCAACACACAAACAACTCATTACAAGACAAATATAGCAGTCGTATGTTAGATGTGTGTGTGTGTGTGTGTCTGTGTGTGTGTGGGTGTGTTTGTAACATTAAAGCAGATGATGGAAGTAAGAGCTGATAGAATCTCACAGAGTCTTTGATTCCATGTGGGAGGGGAGGAGGTGCATTTGATCACAGCCTCAGACTAAGTGATGTCCCAGTCTGCAGCTGACAGCCTGCTCTCCTGCTCCCCTCACAGCCCAAGAAGGATGCATTATTTACAAGCACCACACCTTCCATATGAAAACGCCTATGAAAAGACAGGAAACCACGGAAACGGTCTTGAGTGTTGCCATTTAGCCTGGAGATTAGCTAGGATCCAACGTAAGGACACCAGTGCTCGAGATTTACATTGGGCCTTTTAGTCATGGGAGGATTTCTTAAAGAGCACCGTCCATATCTGATCAAATCCTGGTCTACTGAGGCGTGCACATGTATGGATGTACACAGTGAGCCTGGCCTTAAACTGCGAGGTTGCCGTGGTAACGGTAATCCTGGAGCGTGATAGTGAATTAGATGCCATGGCACGGGTGGATATTCGGGTTTTCCTGTAAGTCAACATGGTGGAGCCTTTTCCACATCTTGAAAGGTGCATCTACCGTGTGTGGAGTTACTCTAGACAAGACCTGTTTGCTTCTCCTCCAGATTTGACACATATTTGAACGAATGTGTTGATTACGGCAGCACAATGCGAGAGCTTTTGCGCAAATGTGTCAGAAAGAAAGTGTGTGAGAAAAAAAAGAAAAAAATGCTCGCGACAGCCACACTGAATAAGAATGAGGCTCAAGTTGCAACGAATGATCAGGTAGAATCTGCCGAGGGGACGGGGGGGAGGGGGGGAGAGGAAAAGACAGAAACAAGACGCTGAGAAAATGGTGCAGGTTAATTTAAGACCATCACGTCTGCTAATTTGTTTTAAATGAAATCCTTCCTCACCAGTATGCGCGTCCAATTAGTACGCTGTAACTTCAGGATGAAGCACTTCCTGACACATTTACCAGAGCTGACAGCTGAGTATTATTCATGATTTGTCAATTAACTGGCTTACTCTCCTCTCCTACAATTTTTTGGTCCCTTTCTTTATATCAGCTCTTTTCTAAAGTGAACTGCATCTCATTGAGTGTAACAGTATTTCATATATTGGGCAAGAGAACAGATCATGTTACCAACAGTAGGACACTTTATTAAACAGACGTAATTGTTTAAAACAATGATGTGTCAAGGAATACTCTGGAATGGCCCAGGGGTGGGGGTGGGGAGGACGGGGGTTCTGACTGTGATTTTTTTGCTTGTGGCCTGCAGTAGACTGTGCATTAGATAAAGGATTAGGTGGCATTTGACTAGCAGATGTAAGGAGGCTTCAGTCAAAAGACTAGGTGATATGTTGATATTTACAAGACAGTCAGCCGGTGTATAGAATTATACAACACTGTACTTCTTTTTTTTTTTTAACCTACAGAGAGCAAACTCTTAATTTTAGTCTGACTGATTTACCGTCTATCATAGGATAAATGTAAGTGGATATGACTGGAGAGGAATGGAAGAGCCTTTCAGCAAAGATAAGAACAATATGAAGACAGGTGTGTTCTGATGGGGAAATGATTAATCCTACATAAGCAAGGCAGAACAAAATCATTTAAAAAAAATTTTTTCCCATCTCTGGCTGTATAGAAGGCCTAGTCGTCATGAAACATGATTATGTATGATCACATTCCAAGAGCTGGGAAATTGCAATTGTAAAGCCTGTGGAAGCTTATGTTTCAGCATAGACTGAGTGAAAAGCCTGTCTCACTTCAGCTATAACCAAATGAATCAGACTGCTGGCCCTGTCTTGAGACTACTGGATGGCTGAAATCTGCTTAATCTCATGCTCTAAAACACAGTAAATAAATTATATTTCCACTGAAGAGCACAACTGTGAATCAGAGAGAGTTCTAGTTAAACAGATAAATAGCTATGGTATGGCCTCAAATCAGTATTTGAGCAACTGATTTATTGAAAATGTCCACATTTTTCTATTAAATATGTAACATCCAATAATCTTATGCAAAGTAATTGCAGCACATTGGTCAGCACCTACCACAAATCCTAGATATTCAATTTCTTACTCAGTGGTGAAGACATTTGAATTTAATGAACTATTTAAAGATGGCGAGCGTTGTCACATTATATTGGTGCTTCATTGACCTGTACCGGAAAATAAGGAAATGGCGAAGGATAAAATTAATCAAAACATCATATAATTACCATCGTAAATCTCAATATCTTTGTTCCACAACAACCTTAGTTGTGACTATTACTCTTAACCAACCACAATTACTTTCAGTCTTCATATATCTTTAGCATTTATGCCAAGCGCACTGTAGCGGTGAAAGGAAATATTTTCTTCAAAACAAGAAAACTGAGTGTCTGAAGCGCATAAGCTTAATAACACTGCGTTACAGCGTTCTGCACATTATCCGCAGTCATGGACAAATGGTTCTGAAACAATGTAGTGTGACACTTCATAAGCTGAAGAGGTTTAATTCCGCTGACTCGGCCCTGTATCGCTAATGGTGACAATGATTAATGGATAAAAGCACAAACCACCTGTGAGTAACACAAGGTCCATAATTTGTTAGAGCCAGCCCCACCCAGCACTGCTTACGGAGCATTAAGGGGTATCAAAGCATGTAACTAATTTGTTCATACAGACCTCAACTATTATGGTCGTAAATACTGTGACTTTTTAATCGTCGACAGTCAGCGGAAATCGGCTGCACGTTCGAGGGGAAAGGACGAGAGCCAAAATGTAAATTTGTTTTGTCGAAAAAGTGCAGACATCGGCAGTGTTCGGGAGTGGCGCGTGTAATTCATCACGGAAGCATTAATTATGCTGCGTGTTCTCTCTAGATACAGACAGTAATGAAGCGACTACTGGCGAGGGACCTGTGCGTACGCCCTGACGCCACTTAACGCTGGGGAAAGCGCAGACTCTTCCATTACTAACTCTCCACCCATATGCCTTCTAAGACAACATTTCTCCAAAATCCCCAAGTCCCTGCGGTAACTAACTGGAGACACTATCGCTAAAGTAAAATAAATGTTTATTTATCACTTAATGGCAACTTCCAACATTAGGCTACAGTATAAAGAGGGAGATTGTTGACTCTAGCAGATTTACCATCAGCGGGCATCTCGGCTGGATGTTTCTTGGTCCGTGATGAAAGCTCGGCCCGGTGCTTTGAAGTAGAAGGAGAAGGAATGAGCAACCTCTTGTGTGGGCTGGGCAGGGTTCCGATGTGACCATCTGTCTCTTATGGCTAATTACCCTTGACTTCTGCACCACCTCTTCTATTCTCTGGAAGTCCGTCTATACACTCACTTGCTGTGAAAAGCACTGCTAACGAGACAATAGATATGGCCAGGTTATCTCCAAACTCCACTTTTCAGCGAACCAAAGCTCTCTGTCAGCCTTCAGTGAGAGTACTGGGGAGGGAGGGAGGGAGGGGGGGGCAGCTATAGTCAAGAGGTGGATGTTATCAGTTACATTCACTAGAACACCTCTAGTAGTAAGAGGAATGAACCAAGCTGCCAACCTGCTTTAATGTTACTTCTTTTCTTCAGAGATGAGTGTATTCAGAGAAAATATGAGCATGGAAGAGTGTAGTGTGTGTGGGGGGCTTCAGCTAGATCTTTAGCCAGGGGAATTGGAATTCATCTGTGCCTGTGCTGAATTCCATCTGCCTTAGAAGTCAGAAGCAACAACTAGTCAGGAGAAACAAGAGGGCTTCTCTCTTGAGCAAAGATTTTCTTTATGGATTACACTTTTTTTAGTGAGTCAGCAATTGTGAACAAAGTGCCTTTATGGCATAAGAAGCTGTGTAGAAAACTAGAAAGCTCTCGAGGGGGGGCTCCAGTGTGAGTTGTGCTCCTTCATTCAGTCACACAATTAAGCTACAAACAGTGACATAAACTGTGAAGGAGACTCATTTGTTAACTCGTGAGTCCACCAAGGTATTGATGGAAATTTTACTTGTTTTTTTTGTTTTTTTTTTTTAATAATAATTGTTCATTGAAAGCCAGATTATGCAGAACTGTGCGTCAGTGAATGTGCTGTGTTCATTGTGAAAGTGAATAAAAGGAATCTGATGTGCAATTAAAGAATTTTTCTCACTTTATATGCCAGTACAGACTCATTCAAAAGAAGCATTATGTTGACCAGGATAAAGGTCCTTATTCTTACAAAGCCAGATTTTAATGTTCTCTGTAAACCAAGTTTCAGCTAATCATCTTCATACATATATTCATATATGCTAAATGACATCCAGCAGGCCATTAATATCCATGTTTCTGCTCAAACTATCAGAAATGGACTCGATGAGGGTGGTATGAGGGCCTGATGTCCAATGGGCCCGGAGGAGAACATCCACCGCCTCATCAGGAGCATGCCCAGGTGTTGTATGGAGGTCATACAGGCATGTGGAGGTCACACACACACTACTGAGCCTCATTTTAACTTGTCTTGAGGCACTTCCACTGAAATCTGTAATTAGATTTTCCACTTTT
>JAOYMR010000003.1:11939737-11953896 GCA_025802075.1 Tenebrosternarchus preto
TGGGAATTCGTGATCCTCTCTGCCCACCCGCGGACCAAGTCCATGTTGGACACCACATAGCACCCCCCCCCCCCCAACCCCCCCAAAGGATCTATCGTCCCCCGCGCAGCCTGCACTAAGTCCTGGCTTCTCCACGGCTGACACCCTGGCCTACACACTGTCATGGTCAGTTTCAGTGCTGAGGGATGTTCACTCCTCAGTGGGCACCTCCAATCCTCCTTAAAGATTCTAGTGCAGCAGCACCTCCTGGTTCAACGAGGTCCCTCTTTCACTGGGCCGTTATAGAGCTGTTCAGTTCTCTATGGACCACAACGGTCCAACGCTACTCTTGGACCACTTCAGCCAGGCACCCTCTCACAATGCTGGTGCCCTCCCACAGTGACCAAATCCTGGGGCAGTGTGCCTTCTTGTTATGTGTGTTGAACAAGTCTGCTCGCGAGTGTGGCTGTCCCTGGCAGCGTGAGTCACCTTGATGTTCTCTCTGTCAAGCTGGTGCATGGCATGGAGATTATGGGGTAGCTCATTGGAGTCCCCCGGTCTGTCCTCCTCTGAACCCAGTGGATGACCATACGCAAGCTCTGTGGGAAAAGGTACTTCATCAATAGCAATGATTTTCGAACAAGTTCCACAAACTCACACTTGAGAATTGCCTATACGATAACAGATAAAAAAAAGACTGGCAAAACTGACAGCAATGTGCAGTACATACAGTATACATGTGTCAGGATTGGGTACAAGGCTGATTTCATAGCAGTTGCATTACAGTAACTTAGTGACAGTGGTGATCAGGGAATGTCCTACATCTGGTTCAGTAGTCTGATAGCCTCTAGGTAAAAACCACTCTAGGACCAGACTGGATGCTGCGGTACAGCCTACCAGATGGCATCCTCATAAACAGACCTTGTGCTAGGTGGCTGCAGTCTGTTGTGATTTTGTGAGCCTTCCTCAGGCATCATGACTAAGGCCAGGAGTTTGTTGTCTATGATGAGCTCAGCTGCTCTCACTAGTCTCTGAAGGGTCTTACAGTTGCAGGCAGGACAGCTGTTGTACAATACAGTTCTACAACCAGTCAGGAAGCTCTTGACGGTACATCTGTAAAGGTTGGCGAAGGTGTTCAGGGCCAGTCCATGCTTCTGCAGAAAGTAGATTCACTGACAGGCAGGTTTTACTGCTGGGTTAAAGTGGACGGACCACATGAAGTCATCAGGTGCACACTGAGGAACACTACCGACTCGTTCCTCTTCAGCTCCACTGATGTGTAAGGGAGTGTGTGCACACCCTGCAGCTTCCTGTAGGCCACAATCATCTTCTTCGTTCTGCTGATGTTAAGGCAGAGGTTGCACTCAGAATGCCACGCTGACCGTGCACTGACCTTGTCTCTGTAGGCAACCCCATCTCCATCTGTAATGAGGACCAGAACTGTTGTGTCATCAACATGAAGATGATGTTGCTGGAGTTGTTCTTGGAGACACAGTCATATGTGAGCAGCTGGTAAAGAAGAGGGCTAACTAAGAATAATCCATCTATAGTCCATAGATATCTTTGTTGTAAAACATTACTGAAGTCACAAGTCGTCCAGCAGGTTTCATGCCTATATTAGGAAGTCTGGATATAATGAGTTTTTCTAAAACTTAATGGCATTTTCAGAAACTGCCTTTATCACACCTTGTGATAAACAAAACATTTTAAAATCCAGTACAATTTGTCCTAAATACTTTCTTCTCCCAAAAGGTTGTATTTCATCCAGTCTTTTGGATGGTGCAATAGGGTAATGATTTGGTTCGCTCGTGGAACAGAGTGCTCTGCTGACGCTCTTAATTTGAAGAACAGGTTTCCTGGGGATCTATTACATAGTGTGACCCAGCTGGTAATCTTTATTGTCAACTGATAAAGGTTAATTAAATTATAGTGCTTATAATGAATATATATAGGTACGATTACAAATCTGAAAATGAAAGTTCGTTGAACACTGTTTAATATTACGTCCTCCACTGATTATCACAATTTCACACCTGTTTTATATTGATAAAAGGAGACTTTAATTTGGTGCTGGATAGCCGTATTGACTATCGGCCAACCAGAATGTGAAACAGTCAAAGTAGAAGCCTAAAACAATTGATGGATTGATTTAACTTTTTAGACCTGAGGAGAGACGTTTCCTAGGGTTGGTTTACACACGTGCAGCAAAAAAAAAAAAACCTGCACTAGACTGTCATGCATAGATTTTTGGTTGGAATCAAATAGCTTAAGGATCAATGATATTTTTGTCCACGTTCTCCCCATACCACTTTCACATCCATAAGGTGGCTTCTGTTTTCATTTCTTTATCTTGTTCACACACCACTGGGCATAAAAGCACATACATGAAATGTAATAGTTCTTTATTAAAAAGGGACACCATAAAATTAGATATACAACATGAAATAGGATTGTTAAGACAAGGCATTTACAGAAAGAGAACGCAGTACTAATTGGGAATTGATTAAATATGAAGCAACTAAGCACCTTAGAGTTCAAGGCAGTCTGATGGCCAAATTAAGAAACTTAAAGAAGGAAGATATTATTTGAAGGATTACTTCTTTATCTTCAAGATCACATGTAAGTCTTAACTGATAAGGCAGTACTGAGCTGATAACCCTGCAGTACGAACTTGAGGGGTTTCAAAACTAAAGCTGAAGGTACATTTATTAGATCTAGACAAAGGTAGATTGCAGATATGAAACAAAATTCATTTTACTTCTTTACAGAAGTTTTGCTTTTGAAATAGTTCAATTCAACAGCTAAACATTGAAGGGGTTATTACTGATGACACATCAAAATCAAACCTGCCTTTTATTGCAGAAATGCTAGAAAAAGTGGTTCCAATACAACTGCGCTCCTACCTTCAAAATAAAATAATCTTTAAAGCGATCAGTGAGCTGCTATTGTTATGTGACAGAGACTGCACCACTGTCCCAGTACTCCCAGACCTCAGTGCAGTATTTGATGCTATAGGCCACAGGCTCCTGCTTGATCTGAGTGGAAGTGTTAAGAGAAACATCTCTATCAAATTGTTTACGTGGACAACAAATCTGATTTTACAAAAATAAATGATGGTGTCCCAGAAGGGTCAGTGTTTGGCTCATTGCTCTTCTCCCTCTACATGCTACTGTTTGATGGTATAGTATAGCAAGTGGTCTTAGTTTTCCTTCCAGTGCTGATAACACCCAGTTTTTTATGTATTAACTAAACCAAATAATCCTCTAATCTCACTAATATAAATGAATTTGTGAAATATTAAATGCTGGATGGCAAACAACATTTTCTTACTTAAATCAAACAAAACAGATTTTGTTTTTTTGTTAAATCAAACAAAAAAAGATTCTGCTACTTGGACCAAAAGTGGACAAAAACAACTAGATGTCACCTTTCAGATCTTTTCTACTATACTACCATGACTAGGTTTGCATCATTTGCTGCACACATACAGTATAACGTAGTCAAAATCGCATTTTTACACCAGTGCAACATAGGCATACTGTGAAAGACAGAATTTTGGATTTAACTAGAGTTCTCGTTCAAAAATCGTGTAGACAGTTTTTCTTGGGTGTGAAGCATAACTGCACTGCACATTTTTCACCCATGACCTTGGTTTGAGCTGTGCCATCCTCTTTCTTGCTGTGATCTTGCTTGTCTGAATAGCACAGCCAGTAGGCCATGCCATCCCTCCTGACTGCTTGTTGTAGCATTGATTCCCTCTCTCTCATGTCAGACCTCGCGGAGACCTTTGATGACTACTTGCCCCTTACCTCCAAAGAACTTTCAAAACCTCTGATGCCTGAAACCTTCTCAGACCAAAATCGTCTTTGCCTTTCTGGACATATGATAGTGTCTGTGGCGGAGAAGCCAAGCATATATGCAGATCCTGTCCATGAAATGGAGGAAAAAGTGCAAGTGCCACTTTTGAGATCTTATCTTTGTATGATGATAACCTTTATTTCACCAGGCAAGTCATTAAGAACAATTTTCTTATTTACAATAACGGCCTGACAGAAGGCAGAAGCCCTTCAACGTGTAAAACATACGACAGCAACAAGGACAAAACATGACACAAACAACAACAGCAACAACAAAAATGATAAGAAAAAGAAAAAATAATCTTTGTATGGTACAGAGCAATCGATGAATCCATCAAGTCCTCCCCTCCCATGTTTATTTCATAGACCACAGCAGGGGATGGACATCCGAAGTTCAGCTAGCGTTCAGAAATGCCCACATACAAGATTAATGACAATTGACAAGTGACTTGGGTGATTAGAGGGGAAAAGGATGAACACAGAGTCAGAATGATGGCATGACTTCAGTGGTCTGGTCAAATCTTGCAGGGGACAGTGTTTGCGAGCAAACTGATAAAAAAGAATTCAATCATATGCAAGCAGCCATGTAGCCAGCTAGAGCTTATGTGAGAAACTTCATAATCAGTATGTGTTGTCTGCTTTTGTTATTGTTATCATATCTGAAATACTAAGATTATAGCTTAGTAAACTCTGTAGTCATGGCAATATAGTAGAAAAGTATAGGATGCACACATGTGATTGATTCTTTTATGTAGTCAGGGTGAGTGACAAAGGTTCTGTCAGCCACGGATTTGGGTTGTGGGTCTGTGGGAGGGCAGAGAGGAAATTCCCAGGATGCTTTGTGCCTTTTTCGCTTGCCTTTGTTAGTTCGAACATGTAATGTTCAGTATGTTGTTTATTGTAGATTTTGTCCGCATGTGTTTCTTCTTGGTTAAGTATAGAAATATGTCACCATCTTTGTGTGTGTCATCCTTTTTGATTCCGTACCCTTTCCCCACTAGTTTAATCCTTTTCTTGTATTATTTATGCTGGTAAAGAACATTTTCTGATTCTTCTTCTCCACTTTGGCTAAAATGGATGTGACTCTTCAGATCTGGAAGGATAGGTGACAGCTCAACAGTGAGCTTGTGGCACACATAAATGTTGTGAATTTTGATTAACTTTTTTATTCTTCAATTAGACAATTAACATTGGAAAGAGTGATGTTCATCTGTATGATGGATGGATAAGTGAGGAAAATAACTGCATGCACTGACAGTAGCTACTTACAATCAACAATGTGACCACTGCTGGCCCAAAACAAAGGTTCGGAATTCAGGTGGAACATGGGACTTCAGGACCATAGAGTGCCTTGACTTTACAGTGTCATTTTGGGGATCATGGACCCAATCAAATCGAGTGACATTGGATATTATGAACCGTGTAGCTACTGTGCAGCTAATACTGTACTTACAACCATGTTTAGCAATCAGCCAGACCGTTTGTACAATTCCTTCTGAAGTGATACAGCATTGGAAATAGAAAAACCTGCCACCAGTGTTCCAGTGGTCACTGTTAACCTTAGCTTTACAGAGATGGTTCCCTGAAATGCAGAGTGTTGAGAAATTCCTTGATTTCGGATAGCTTTCAGGCATGTGATATTTATTTCTTTTTAGAAATAACAGTAAGCTTATGTCATGCCTTGTCATAAATAACACAGGTAAGTCTATGGTAAGTTCTGATTTGCAGAGAAATGTTGATGATTTCTGCATGTGTTTTACCTTATGCTTATTGGTGGGCATAAAATTCCATTACTTGTTATATGTGTTAGACTCTTACTCCAGTACAAAGCTAAATTTGGACAGCACGTCTAATTTGAATGTAAGTATGAAATCTCTTTTAAGTTTACTTTTCCCTAAATCTTTCCTTTAAAGAATTGAACAACCTTTAGACCAGCACAAATCGAGCTTTGTTTTCCCATCTCCTTTCAATGAATATCTTTATGCTCTGAATTGAAACGGCCTCCCAAGAGGACATTCTGGCTTGCTTATGGGGCAACATAAAAAAACATTAAAAAGTCGCTCAAATGCGTTTCAGTTATTTCCCTTTGTATTCAGGATGCCAAATAGCTATTCCCAAATTGAAGATGGTGAGAGATGATTCAAGCAAATGCATTGAATTTTACTGCACAATATGGAACAAAACCAAGTCACAGTAACAGGAAGTAAAGGACACGAGATGACTCTCTCTCTCTCTCTCTCTCTCTCTCTCTCTCTCTATTCTCTCTATCCCTGGTTTAGCTGAGAGCCACTCCACTAGTAACCTCTGATATGACTGAAAAGTAAATTACACCCCATAGCGATTGTAACTATTTTTTATTTTTTTTAATATAAAAAGCTGAAGTGAACCAAGGTATTTGCATGATTATTCGCAGGGTAGTTCTTAGCAACGTGTTTTTGCTCCTCTAATATAATGCATTGGTGTGAAAACACTGAATCCTTCCCCACAGATGTACAACAAACCAGTTAGAACATAATAGAGGGGATGAGGATCTTGCTACCTTGGCAAACACAACCAGTGGTACTCGTCACTGCGTTTCAAAACAGCATTATACACCATACAACCACACCACTCCTGAAACCACTCCACATACCACTAATCCATTTGCAAACTGAAAACCACTGGATTCTAGTTGAAAGTGCTGTGTAGCATGTTATTCTTACTCCGCGCTACAAGAGCCTCCCACGTGTTCCTTTGAAGCTGGCTCTGCCGAACACTCTACTTCAAAGCTCAAATCCCCCCTAGTTGAAGAGAGGGGAGGGGGATAAAGGTGTCGCTCCACACTTGCACTGCTCTGTGGCCCTCAGAATAAAAAGCTGGAGAAATGGGTGGGCTGGCCTCACCCCGCAGTGTCAGATCTGTCATCTCCACAGCCTCCATAACCTTGCACTGGCCCGACCTGGCGGTCATCAACAACCATCGTGTTAAGCAGTCCAGGATGGAGAGCAGGTGGATGAAGGAGAGAGGAGAGACGCATACAGATGTAGACGCCAGCCGAAGGCCTCCTCATCTGTCCTTGGCCTTCCAGGCCATTACTCCTCTGGTGCCCTCCATTTCACTTCCACTCCAGCCATTTATTTATTTCTTTATTCACCTGGGACTGTATGTGCGATAAAGGGTATAAATATCTGGAGGCGTGAACCAGAGGCAGTAAAACAGCTGCATGAGATGGAACAGTGACAGGTCACAGCACCATCTGAAGAAAAGAGGAGCCATTTGTTAAGTATATAAAAGGTGAGAATGCACCACTGTGGAAAAAAAAACACACAAAAAAAACACTGGCTCCGTGGCTGTAGATATTTGTGCTCAGTCCACTTGTTGTAGAGCTGGAAGGACCGTTACAACAGTCCTCCATTAAACAACTAACAACTGTCTCTTCTGTCAGGTTGTGAACAATATTTCTGCAGTCTGCTGTGTTTGAAATGTCGGTGCTATTGGAACTTGCATTCATGTGTTGCTCCCAGTTTTGGTTTAACTCGGATTAGATGGCTGCCTCCTGGTGCTGGTATAATTGGTCTAATTGTACGATAATTGCATGACCATTACTGTAGCATCTGTTTTTGAGTGCTCCCCAAATCATGTCAGATATTTGAGGCTTTGTTAGGAATTAAATATAGGCTTAAGTGAGTTTGAGTACAGTACCAGCGTTCAAATGAACGTCTATTTTATACACAATTCCTTTATTTCAGGAGACCAAAAGTAATTGGACAGTGAAAGAAGGAGGAAAAATGTCCAATTACGTTTATAGCATTTGGCAAGTGCTCTTCCCCAGAGCAACTTACAGCTTCATCAGTATGACAGTCTGGGAGTTCCCTTGTGAATTGAGCCCATGACCTTGGTGTTGCTAGGCGCCAAGCTCTAGTGTCTCTGTCAGGTGAGTTACAGAAGCCCCCACTTGCTCACAGGCTGCTTTGAACTCCCAGAACCAGTAGGCAAGGACTGTGTCACGAGCAGCCATTTGCTTCCTGTCACACCATGAGCTGTCTTGGTGGCTGGATGCCATTTCTGCTCACTGACGGTTAAGGCGTGGTCACGCTCTCCAAAATCAAATGACGGGGTGGAATCTGGCCAGCAGCCATCATCCCTGTCTGCCGCCAGCTTCTCACACGAGGTCGTACTGTGGGCTAACGTTGGGCTGGTCATCGTTCACTAAGTCGTGGTTCACAAGTTGTCAATTAGCTATTATGAAAGGAGGAAAAAGAAAAAAAGCCCAGTGAATTTCACAGAAGATGAGGAGCTCAAACTGCACAGGTAGACAGCAGCCAGCCTCTGTTTCCACGTACACAGAATGTTTTAAGGTGAGGAGGTGGAAAATGTGAGGTTATCCCTGCTCGTTGACCTGACACACATCTCTGTGTATCTAGCAATGAAAATAAACAGGCTAATGTTGCTAATCTGACATGAGCGTGGATTGAAAAGGCTTCTGACACTGAAAGCACACGGGTCTTCTGTGACGCTGTTGATCCTAGCGTACTATCTTATCTGTCCAGGTAACTTTGACCTCACACAATAAAAGTATTATGAAAGAATATGCTGTGTGGTTCTAACTACTTTATGTAAGAATATCCCAAGCAAGACTTGCTGTTTTATCAAAGTATGAGAGAAGGAAGAATTATGGGGCATTATTAAGCAGCTAAACTATCCAATGAACAGTTCACTAGCATAGCAGTCAAGATATGCTAATACATACTTGCACAAAGTATATGTAATCCCTCTTTTTCTCTCACTCTCTCCTGTTCAGGCAAACACACACACACACACATAGACTTTATTTCAGTTGATTTCTACAGACACTCTTAAACACTCATAAAGTTTATTTAGTTTTTACATTTTGCATTTAGTGCAGGTCAAAACCGTCAAACTGCAAAACACCAGCTGCCGTATTACATACAAATCACCTGCTGCCGTCTGGCATGCAGAGCAGAGTGATAAGGCTTTCAGTGAGTGTTCATGTCAAGAAACAAGTTAAGTCTATGGTTCAAAGCCCCATTAGACTTCTTTAGTTGCTGGGTGGTTGGTTATTACAGCTATTTTAGTCATAACATGCATATGCACACTCACACACACACACACTCACACACACTCACACACACACACACACACACTCATGATGACTTCAGAAAATAATAGAATGTAAAAGCTGATACTGACTGTGGCTTTGATTTTTTTTAATTCTGCTCATCACACACACACACACTCCAGCCAGAGTTTACTAATCCAATGTAATCAACCTATGTGTTCACACACACATAAACACACATACCACCCCCCCCCCCCCACACACACACACACACACATACACACACGCACACGCACACATTCTCTCACACTCATTCCCTCATGCACTGATCTGCATATCCTGCATTCAGTAAGTGTCTGGGTCAGCTGGTCCTTCTTTAAGCCACTACAGTCGTAGGCCCTGCCAGGCAACATAAATCATTAGTGCGACAGACGGAGCAGAGTGTATAGGCTGTCCATTTCCATTCTTCATGGTGCACTGCAAATCCCAACACTCGCATCCTCTACCATTAATCATGTCTTTGTAAACTGTTCTCTGTTGTTTCAGTTTCACTCAACACAAACCAGGCAGTTTAGCAACGCATTCATCAATGCGTCGCCTCGTTATCGTTGTATGGATCTTTTCCGGCGATAAGTAACATGACACTCATTTCCGAGCAAACAGAATACTGAATAATCACCCATGGCGCCTCCAAGAAAAAAAAAACGTTCAAGCTGTGTTTATATCCAAATTAATTTGTTATGTGTTCTGCTCGTGTTACAATCTGACATCAAGAGCAGAGGTCATACTGATTAAAATAAATTTTGAAAACGATCAAGGTACCACATTAGCGGCAGTAACCAATTAGTGAATGGATGAAAATAACTCAAAAGGAGTTAATTATTTTTCACAAGCACTGCTTCTGTTTGCAGAGTGAAGTTCTTTTGTCGTAATGGAGAAAAATGGTTGTTGGCTGCGCTATTGAACTTGTCATATTCTACAATTAAAACGCTGTTTAATGACAGCATGTGAAGTGAACAACACAAAGAAATGTGCACCCAGATAAGTAACCTCAGATGTTCCCATTCCTTCCCTAAAATGTGAGTTCGTAAGGCAGCCAAGCAAACAAAACAGCACTGGCACCTCATGCTAATGAGACTGCTGCTTATTTTTGCTCACATTTTCAATTAGCAAGTGCTGCTTTGCGGGCCATTTTAATGACATTGTTTTAATAGAGGTGCAAATGAATTGCATCGCCCACTACCGCTCTGCATTTCCCCAAAGAATTCTGTAAGTTCTAAATAATGGAGGATCAATGGAGCTCCGTATTAGATGTTTCGCCGATAGCACGTGTGTTTCTTCAGCACTGCGGCCGAGTGGAGGATCGCCGTTATCTCTCTCACTGACCATCTGAATGAGCGCGCGCGAAAACACTCGCGAGGGACACAAACTAAACAAGATGCAGTGGGATGTGCTAATCGTAAAGCGTGCCGACAGCCGTTGTGTTTCAAAGTGCAGAACAGGGAACTGGGGCAGAAGAGCGCGAGAGATGACGGAATACTATAAATAAATAAATAAATAAATAAAGCAGGGGGAGATCCACCTTTGTAGCGCTGACTTGGAGAACGATACGCATATTTCACTGGTGGTGAGAACAGCTTTCTAAGCTTATTTTAGGGAGCAATCTGCCAGTGTGTATTGCCTGATCATATTAGTGTGTCTCTGGGCCTTCTCATTTCACGCATACACACCTCGGCAGTCTGAGGAGTTCTGGCCTTTAAGGAGACACGGCGAGGAAAGGAGAAGTGAATGTTTCGGATTTCTACTTGGGTGCAAAGTTGTCCATACATTTTTCTTTTTCAGCTGTTCCTTCAGGAACCACACTAGAACAGCAGCATCCTCTTCCCAGGAGAAGATAGCTGCACCATAATAAAACATATGTGCTGTTTTGGACTCCATGAAGCATGCTTACAATCTTACGGCAGAACATTCTTGTCAGACACAAGAATCCCAACATTCCTCCTCGGTATCCTGACATTCTTGATCATCATACAGACGGACTAAAACAAAGATGGAATTAGCCAAAGGAGTGATTCAACAAGCTACAGGGCTGGACTGGAAACGTGGTTGTATTTCCAGTATCAGGGTGACCTTAAAGCATGTGTGAGGCCATTTGTCTATGTAAAGTATAATCCTGTTTCATGCTCTCTGCTGGCAAGAACTGGCTTCATCCTGACATTTCCCACCCACCAGCAATCTTCAATCCATCAAACCATTGCATACAGACCTGCTCACAAAGACATGTCTTGTTTACCTGAGCTAAACTCATGCATCTGAGAGCTTTCATGTTTTCTCTTGTATTTTTTATTGTTTGTTTTTACAACTTGCGAATGCTAACCTTCAAAAATGCCAGCAGACATATACATAGGGAATTAAATTTTTAAAAATCCTACACGTTCAGTTTAGTTGTACTATTATCTGATACATAGCATATCTCATGGGCTTCCATGGTGCAAATGAGAGATCAATACTCAATATGAAGTGACACAGCATGATGCAAAAAAGCTCCTACACAACGAAGCGTGTATATCAGACAAATCACGCAAACCATACAAGACACAAAGGAGAATCTGTCTGCAGAATGTGCACCCACAAACATGTTGAGGCAAGACATATGCGCGCCTGTGTGTGTGTTTGTGCCTGTATGTGTGTGTGTGTGAGAGAGAGAGAGAGAGAGAGAAAGAGAGAGAGAGTGACTGAGGGGGAGATGTAGGGGTTGTGAGACAGAGACAGAAAAATTCAGTACAGATCCTCATGGCTCAAATCTCTTTTAAAGAGGCCAGGGAATAGATGAGGGTCGGACACTCATCACTTACGGATGATAAGTGTGACTTTCAGCACCCTCGGCCTCCTCAAAGTGCTGCGTGGCAGGTCAGCCCTCACAGAAGACAAAGCCATTTCACGGAGAAGCACGGAGGTGCCACGGAGGTGCCCCCCATTTCAGAAGGAATCTCTTTACAAAAGAGGGAAAGAGGAGAGGGGGAAAAGATCACCTATTGATACTGTGCAAATGCATTTTTCACTTCACTCTGCTGGGCTGTGACAAAAATGGATGAATTTTATTAAGAGGCCCGGCTTTCTATCAGCTGCTTCATACATCTCCTCTTGCTGTGAAGGCCAGCTCCACAGAGAGCGGGGCTAACAGGTACAGCCCACTGACTTATTTCATACTGAAAGAAAGAGACAGAGGGAGAGGGGCGAGAGAGAGTGAAGAGGGAGAGAGAAAGAGAGAGAGAGAGAGAGAGAGGATGAGGTGCTGGGATGTTTGGAATTCCTTTCAGGTGTGCTGATGACTTCTTGTTTTGCTGACAAACCGTGTGGGTCTTTCCAGGCTAGCCAAGCTGACAGAGACATGAATCCCATTTAACTTCATCAGCAGCTCACTTCATTAATGCAGGAGCTGAAGGTAAGTGTGTGAGGATCCATACATACAGAGGTGTGTAGTTGTACACTCTACTACCAAAAGACAATACCAAGAAAAAAAATTCCATATTACATATATGTAACTAACATATTACTTACATTCTTTTAGCACTTCATTACGATACATTTGGTCTTATGACAGTGCGATTCTGCTGCACGTAGAGTGGGCTGCTAAGATGCATTAAGCTTTATATCATCTTTATAATGATGACAATTGATTTCCTGTCCACTATCTGGTTCATTTATTCCTCTGTTCTGAGATATATGATACACCTGATCTACTATTAATGAGTAAATAAAGAAAGATGAGATGTGATTTGCTCACATTAAAGGGAACTAGTAGCAAACCCATTAGAACATAGACAACCATTATCATATTTACGAGACCTAAGGGGGGGGGGGGGCATTTTAAATCAAATGACAAAAAGGAAACGAGCACCCTACGACACTCAACCTTCCTCGTACAAAATACAGACATCTAATTCAGTCACTGAGTCGCAACGGTTTGCACTAACTAATGGCAGAATGTGAGGAGTGGCCCTGTTTGTGTTCTCTGTCTTGACAAGACAACTGTAGCGGCTGGAGGGGCGGAGCTTCTGCCAGGACTCAGGCCACCCTTCTCATTGTCAGGGAAACGAGGCGTAGCCGAACCGCAGAGGGAATGGGATGCTTTTATAAGTGATCTCTCCAGCCATGGGTAAACAGCGCAAATCTGGAGAATGAGAGTCTGGCTGCAAAGCAACCCCACCCTCCATCCAACCACTAAACGCATGTCCCAGTGTGTGATATGTGTGTCTGGTTCTGCGTACATATTTCTCTGTGTTATATCCCCCCTGTTCCTTGTGCCAGAGTGTATTAATTTAATTTAAACCAATTTTCACACTTTGCAGAATTTTCTGACAAGTGAAGGACCCGATTGGCAAGCTATTACAAGCTAGGGTTCCCCTGGAAATGTTTCACCAAGATATGCAAAAAACATTCCACTGGAGCTAGTAAAGTCATGCAATATAGGAAGGTTAACGCAAAGCAATGCAAAGAGGAAAAAGATCATTTAAATAAAACATTCGGAAAACATTAAAGGAATACATTTTAAAGGTGATTGCATCTAAGAACAATCTAAAACCAATTTAATTAAATGCACAGGAAAACTAAATATTTTCAGACAAGTTTAAAAAATGTCAATGGTTTGGGCACCTCTCAGATCTTCTGGATTTTCTAGCTGTGCTTAGCATAGTACCTGAAGCCTAACTCACTTGTTTTGTTCAAATTATAGACTCAAATAGTTGACCAATCCCTACTGATCAAAGAGACCTATTGGATTTCTATGTCAGAGATGTATTTGGGTCCAAATTCCAAATTAAGAGTTTATAAACAAGTAGGAACCCTTGTTTATAAAGTTTATAAAGTAAGATTAAAGTAATTTTAGTAAGAATATGGAGAATTGAAGTAATATGCTCACTTGTCTTTGTTCTGGTCAATATTAGCATGTTTTATGCATTTACACAGTGAGTCTATGGGACCACAGTTGCTATGCAAATGTAGATCAATTGTATAGCTCTATGACGTGCAGTTTTTCTTCTCTTGCAGGGTGTGAGCCAATAAGAACATGTATAAGTCCATGAGTTCATGTTTGGGGGAATCCACATGTCAGGGCAATCTGCTGAGATATATGATATAGTAGTTGAGATATATGATACAGTAGTTGAGATATTGTGATATAGTAGTTGAGATATATGATATAGTAGTTGAGATATATGATACAGTAGTTGAGATATTGTGATATAGTAGTTGAGATATATGAT
>JAOYMR010000003.1:11962503-11969924 GCA_025802075.1 Tenebrosternarchus preto
TCCCCCAAGGAGCTTCACCAACTGGCATTCTCAAATGAATTCAGTGACCTACAATAATAGGAAATTCATTTGCACAGCCTCAGCAGTTCTGTTGCCTTAAATCTGTCTGTTTAAGAGGTGGACCCATCGACCTACTGTTTCAAATAATGCAGGAATCAAATTAGACAAATGTGCCACTATGCTCAAGAGAAGAAACGATTTCACAATTAAAATTGGCATGAAAAAGGACTTTCCTCTCTATTTTCATGTTAAGTAATTACATTGTTCTGATACTGATCCTTTCCCTGAAATAAATATAAAATACTCTAACCTTCTCTATCAATGACACCGATCCATAAACTGTAACATATATATAACCTCCAAAAATAATTTCCATAAAGTTTCTAAAAATAAGAAAAAGACAACACCAGATGTACATGGACATAGGTCATTAACTGATTTTTTGACTACGGCCAATCAGGGTGTTAGGCAAGTTTATTTACCATGACCCTCGCATCTCCCTCGTACAGGAACATCTGGCTGGGTACTGAAGCACAGGACACAGATGGAGCAGACAGGACAGCTTCTAAAAGCTTCTAAACACCGCCTACACCCACACCCACAACCACGCCCACGTCCATGACCACGGCCACGCCCACGCCCATGCACTGCTGAGCTCTCCTAATGGCTCAGCTTCATGTTATCTCACTGCTTGTTTAACCTTCTCCATCGACCCCCAACACAATCCCTAACACCATTACTGTCTAAACCATCACATCCTCGCCCTTCCCGCCAGCTTTAGAATCCCCTCGTCACCCCGGGACGACCCGCCCCCTGCTCCACGCGTCATTTCTTTGAAAGCAGAGCCGCTGTGAGCGGGTTCCGGGGGGGGTCGTCGCGACGACCCTCGGGAAAGGCGCGAACGCGCCGAGAGCACGGAGGAGAGGCGGCGGCCGGCGTGAGCTGAAGGCGTCCACGTGGAGAAGGAGCAGACGCGGCAGAGGAGGAGTGCGAGCAAAGCCGATTTCACACCCCATTTGTGCTCGTCTCCGTCACGATCTCTGGTGACTCTTGCTCGGCACTTTCGGGGGCGATCCGCTGCCCGCGCAGCCCAGCCTGCTCCACCGCAAAGGTCATGTGACAGGTCATGTGACTGCTTAAGATCAGACGCAGGGAAAGAAAAAAACACTGCAAAGTACATCTTGAGAACTTCTTCGCCCTGGGGTCGCAACGCGCGTTCATCAGAGAGAAAAGATTTGACCTAAACCGCAGGATTCTGTTACCGTTACCCAGGAAGAGGCTATCCTTCTCCATCTCCGCACAGCCCCCCCCCCCCACCTCCCCTCAGTAGACCTGGACCTTCCAGAGAGTTCCGCTCTCTGAGGGCCTCATCTTCCCCTGACACCTCCCACTGGCATGACACAGTGAGCAAAAGCTGCAGCACAACTACACGCCTTCTAATGTACCGTGTTCACAGGCACGGAGACGGGAGTGAGAAAACACCAGTCATGGAATCTCATGCTCTCCTCTCTCTCTCTCTCTCTCTCTCTCTCTCTCCACACACTCATTCTCTCGCTTTCTGCCACATTAAATTAACAAGCGCCGAAACGCTCAAGTCAGAGATGAGGAAGAAAAAAAAAAAACCACACAGACGAGGAGAATGTAACTCCACTGCCTCTCTCTGCAGTTTCACCCCAACAATTAATTAGAATAAACAAGAATAAATTCCTCAATAAACATATCATCAGTCGTTTTCAAATGCGGTGCAATCACGTTTCCATACGTTATTTTTTTTTTTCCCTTTTATACGTTTCTTTTAATCCTATCTGATCTGAAACCCGTCGTGGTGCTGCCGAGTGGCAGGCTGGGTTAAGCTGTGCCAGTGTACGGTCCGAACTGGTGCCGGCTCCTCAGCAGAGCTCATGCATAGATAAAGACGACGCTTGTTTCTTCGCTGAGAGCAGAGGATAAAGGCTCAGCACTGGGGCTTGAGGAGGGAGGGGGGAGTGCAGTGGAGTACACAGATACACTGTGGCAGCACTAGACTATAGGCTTATCCCACCGGCCGGGGAAAGCACCGCTCAGCCTGCTTATCACACAAGGAAAGACACGTGTAAACACAAGCACGCACACACACATATGCACAGCCTTGCACACACAAAGCACAACGAAGGCGTTCGGTACCCGCACACAAACCAGACGTGTGTTTGACACACACATGCATGCAAATGCACTCACACATACACCCACACACATACACACACACACACACACACAGAGCATGACAGGAACTATTTGGCTTTTGTATTTATTCCGAAACTAAATCTTGCAAGTTTTATTTAGAGCACTAAAACCACCTAAAAAGCACTTATCCGTCCTTATGGAATAATAGAGTAAATTATCCTCACTTTTTCAATTCACAGCAAAGTTTTGTGAAAAGTGACACTGAATGTTACGTTAGAGAGGATTTGGGGAAAAAAAGCACTCGGCTATGAGAGGTGCTAACAAAGGATGGCCAGTCATGATTTATAATGTTACCTGTCAGCCCAGTGAAACAGCACAGCTCAGGGGAATTTCATTAGGCAGAAACGAACGATAGAGAACCTTAAAAGGATGGCAGTGATAGCGGCTGTTTGATCATTTTTCCCCAGCAAAAACATACCAAAACCATGTAGCATGTTCAAATAGTGATTCTCGCTTCAAAAGGAATACATTACGTCAACAAAAGTACATGTACATGTCCAGAAGATAAAAAGAAGGATTCAATATATTGTGACATTTCCTCATTGATTTCACACATGCAGAGAAGATAAGTAGAGAAGATAAGTAGAGAAGATATGGGGAGAAGATATGTGGAGAAGGTGATAATGTATTTGATGAATAACACATAGATTCTATACTTTGTGTGATGGTATTTGGATTCTTTGGGGAACTGTCTACTATAAAATCTTTTTTTTTATTATTATTTATTATTTGTTAATTTATTTTTCTGAATGTGTAAGCCATTCAAACAGGTTGCCTTAGCAACACTAATTAGCCAGTCTTTTATTCCTGGATTCAGTCAGTCCAAATCGGGGTGCTGTTTAATTCTCTTTCTTTTACAATGAACAAATGTGGTCACAGGACAGTCTGCTTCAGAAAAGCTTTTTAGGTGAATTGTAATTACGTGTGAGAAGCTCGTGACTAATAGCTGAGGTGGGAGAGAGCAGTGTTCAGCTCAAGCCCCCATACTTCGTCTGCTCACTGTGTTGTCTGAAACGGTATTATTAATGCGAACACCGTAGATTTTTCGTTTTTTTTTTCTTTCTTATCCTCAAATCTTTATTTTCCCTGAGTAAGTCCCTGTGATGTTGCTAGACTTCTGTCAAATAAATGGCTATAAGAGCCCAAACCAGCACCCGTGGCAACTGAAACAGTTACACACCACTTGCAACAAATTAGTAATGGTCTGTTTGAGACTGTTGAAATAGTAAGACATATCAGAGCTGGATAAAGGGTGTGAAGAAAACAGCCCTAACCTTAGCAAGAGCAGTTCAAGAAAAGTGTGAATGAAGGTTCTATGAGTGGTAATTAACAGTAGTCAGGCTGGAAGCATAATGGAGGAGTCTATCAGCACTAATTGGTTTATGGATGAAACTGTATCAGCCTTTTAATGTGTGGTTAGACAGCTTTGGTAGTAAGAATGGCAACACACACACACACGCGCACACACACACACACACGAGTAAGAACTGGAGCTCTGAGGGATGTCAAAGAGGTGCAGTTTGATCTCACCACCATCAGTAAGCAGCACACACATATACACACAAACACACACACACACACACACACACATACACACACACACACACACACACACTCATAGCAAGTTCATTGGCAACAATAACAATAATTACCTGTGCTAATCCATGTAAGCCTTTTGACTTCGTGGCTTGTATAGAAGTGGACGGCTGAGCCGTTTCGTAAGCAGGCCGCCCCTGGAGACTGTGAGTAGGCAAGGCAGAAGTTGGCATTGCTTCTAAGCTCAGGCTGTGTTAAACAAAGATAATCTTCCAGGTCAACGTTAAAGAACGCTCACGCTTAAAAATGGAAGGACCGAGGAGAGCCACTCGCCCAAGCCTTAACACGTGGCTCTCTTAAACCAAAAGAGGGGAACCCACAAAACCTCCTTACATACATCAAGTCTCAAGAGTCCACTCTCCACACAATGAAAGCCTTGTGTGTTTCCACTCCAAACGCATTGACTGCACAGCATCTGTGCTTAATGGCAAACACTATCAGCAGATAGGGCTGGCGTGAAGGTTCCTCGTTCTGCTGTTGTTCTGTACTGACTTGGTTGACTGCCACTTTGCTGCCTGCATCTACTCAGAGGGCCCTGGACAGGTCGGATCAATAGGATGCCAGCGGCTTTGTATTCCGTCAACAAATAACCTTGCAAATACAAATCAATATCCCACCAACAGGAAATCACTACTGCTCCAATTAAAGAATGTACCGCAGCAGAAACACAGCAGAAAAGGTTGTGTTGACTGCATTAATACAGTTCCCTGTACTATGTTTATAACACCGGTTACATAAATTGTATTTATTTTGAAGTTGCCGTTGGTTGATCTTAAAACGATTTCACGGGCTTCTTAACAAGATAAATAAAAAAAAACATGAAAAGAAATATTTTTTATGAACCGTGTGCCTGGGCTTAAGTGGGCATTTACAATCTTATTATTGTGATGTTGGTAAACATAATGTATATTCAAACAGCCAGAGGAGCAGGAGGAAGCAGCCCTTGCTCTCTGCTGCTTCAGTCAACAGATCTTCTATCTGTGAATGTCATGGTTACTTGGGTACATGAAAGTTGCATGAAAAGACGTTTTTCACGCTCAATTATTTAGGCTGTGCATTCCAGCGTGGTCTGAAGCATGCTCATACTCTTCATAGAAGGCTGATGTAAAAGAAGGCTTTTATAAAATACGCATTTTTATGCGTTGCTCTGTTCATACTGTTACCTTAGCAACTGCATGACAACTGCCCACCAAGGCCCCAGTAGAATCTCTCCGGTATGGAATCACAAAGCTCACAGGATGATTGTAGATGTCCTAGTCTCCATGTACAAAGTATTTCAGATATTTTCATCACTGACACAAAGGCTTCCACTGCAAGGGGAAATATTCCTTTAAAGGTCCGATTTGATGTCAACCTGCCACTCTACAGAGGACAGAGTTTGTGTGCGTGCGTGCGTGTGTGTATGCGTGTATGTGTATGTGTGTGTGTGTGTATGTATGTGTTTGTGCATGTGTGTGCGTGCGTGTGTGTATGTGTGCATGTGTATGTGTGTATATGTGTGTGTGTGTGTGTCTATGTATGTATGTGTGTGTGTGTATGTATGTGTATGTGTATGTGTGTCTGTGTGTGTGTGTGTGTGTGTGTGTGTTGTGCCTCTCCAGCTCCAGCTGTGTTGGGGAGAAGCGGGTGGAGTTGCTGTAAACACTGGCATCTGGTGTCGTCTGTTCCCTGATCTCCGTCAGCTCCCTCTCCTTCCGTGAGCTATCTCTCTCTTTCTCTCTCTCTCTCTCTCTCTCTCTCTCTCTCCCAGATGGGGAGGGCTCCAGCTCACATCCCCCTCGCCCCCCAATCGAGACGGGGGCGGTCGCTGGCGCTCGTCCGCGAGGCTCGCCTGCTCGGGGAGCCACCGATGGCGGGGGCGCCGTCCGCTTCTCTTAACGTATGTGCAACTTGCGGGTCTGTCAGGTCTGGAGCAGAGAGCCGCAGCTAAAAGCGGAGATGCTACAGATATGGATGGCGCTGCGCGGCTGTCAGAGATTAGAGGCGCGAGGAGAACGGTCGGCCCCTGCTCCACACGGCCCCCTCAGCTCCAGCACTAGGGCCAGACGGGCCGGTTTGCTTCTCCCGATGCCATTAATCAACATTAGCACCAGGCAGGTGCGCCGGGTTTCTGGGCCCTGCCACCCCATTTAACATCGGTCTAGGAGAAGGAGGGAAAGAGCGATGGAGCCAAAGAAAGGAGGAGTATGGTTAGGAAGAACGATGCGTTGGGGAGAGAGGATGAAAAAAATGAACAAGGGGTAAGTGTTCATGGGGAAGAATGAAGAGAGGGAAAGAGAGGTGTGTGTGTGTGTGTGTGTGTGTGTGTGTGTGGACATATAGGTATACGTGTGGGACAGGGGGGTGCTTGACGGTGGACATTATTCCACAGGGTTAATGAAAATACCGTCCACTGTGTGTCACAGCTTGAATAAAGGAGAAGTAATCCACAGAGGTCCACTGCTGCTCTCTCAGTGGACCAGCTCCCACACGGACAGGAGAGTGAAGCACGTGGTCCTGTCCCCAGGGACAGCCCTCAAGCTCAGCGACATTATGAAAAATAGGCCTTGTGGCCGCACAGCCGTGCTTATTAAGAAGCTCTGCTTTTTGCTCTGGCGTCTAAGTTACTGTATATATTGGCAAAACAAAGCAGCCCGCTCCCCCTCCCACCGCAAACTGCTGCGGACAGCGTAGTCCAAAAATAGGAACGCAGGTGCTGCCGCAAACAGCCTCCGCTTTACAGAGAGAGAAAACATTTCGGAGTTTAGTGCCGAATGCCGAGAGATATGGCTTTGGAAAATAACTTACTCCATTATTTAATGGCTTTATGGCATTAAAAAGCGTTTTCGCACGCCTAATTGCGTAGCAACATTTACATCCCCACCTGTTCGTCAGTAGAGCAAGCAGAGTAGCTTTTTAAAAATGAGCACAGACACTGAATTATTTATCAAATGTCACAAGACCTCATTAAATCCGCGCGATCCCACGACTCGCACCGCAGCGTGTGAACCCTTTTCACTCCGTCACGGAGATTAATGGCGGGAGGGCAGGACAGGTTCAGCACCACGGACCGACTTCTACTGCCTCGTTAAGACTAGCCCAGATCTTTATACACCGAACTATAGCACGTCTGTTTTAACCACAAACGTGCGCAAGCGCTTTCTTTTACCTTCGTTTCACGCCATTCTCGTTTCAAGTAAATCAAGGTTGCTCTCGCGCCCGCTGTCCGCAGTAATATGCGCATTTTTCTTTTCTCGCAAATTTTTATTACTTCACTCAGTGAGGATGTGAGAGAGGCCACAGGCCGGTTCACGCGCTCTGTATTTCCTGCCAGCTCTCTCTCAACATCCCTCTTCTCTTCCCCTCTTAGTCCAAAATTACCAGCTGCTAGACACGCATTTCTCAAGAGGGTGAAGGAGGAGTCTATTTATACCCATCTTTTTGTGGCTTCGTTTTCCATTGAAATGAGAGATGATCTACTTAAGTGGAACTCCATCATATTCCACAGGCAGTCGCTGACTCCAGGTAAAATATTAGCCTGGAGGATCTTGTGCACATGCGCACACACCCATACGCACACTTCAGCAACATAGGAGCCACATCCACTAGGTCCACAGAATACT
>JAOYMR010000003.1:11985346-12005148 GCA_025802075.1 Tenebrosternarchus preto
TTCTCCCCCATGTTTTTCTCCACTCACACGTCCGCACCCAAGTTCACTTCGCTTCACTCCTCTGTGCTCTCACTCAGGAGGGTGGAGGAGAGAGGGGGGGAGGGTGGAGGAGACAGAGGGAGGGCAAAGGAGAGAGAGAGAGGGTATGAGAGACTAAAGAAGAGAGAGAATTAGAAACTTGCATTTGAAAACCTTTGCTGGAAGGCTTGGTAATGGGACCTGGAGCAATTTGGCTTTTTATTTTTTCTTCTTGAATTCAGCTCTGCTCCCGAGACGTCAGTGAGCATTAACACATGGCATGTGTTATGACATGTCATCACAGATACATGTAGACTATTCAAACCCCAAATTAACCTCCATCACATGGGACTGCTCAGTGCACCAAAGAACTCAAATGTGCAGATATACAAAGAGCACCAGAGAGAATTATAGGTCTTGCTTATATAAAGCAGATGAGTAAAGTGCTTTGATTTGCTTCCAGTCTGCAGTGCCTAGCATTCAGAGAGGTGATGAGACCTGTTGGTTCACACCTACATCACCCGGTGTGTGTGTGGCAACATGCACCAGACAAGGAAAATCTCTCCTTCCCAACACTCATAAACACACATATCCATTGTACTGTATGAACAACAACAAGCACTGGAATGTAACAGATTACCTGCTACAGGCCAGATATATGCTCACAGGCTAATATATTTTAGTCTGCCAATTCATTCAATTCAGGTCCTGGTCTTGGCAGAGGAGACTGCCTCTTCCCATATGTTAATTTGATGACAAAGGGGCCAGAAGCTAGTGTAAGGATGGAACAGAGGATGAGGTGTGTAAATCAGGAGCTGCATGTTCAATACTGCAGTGGACAGAACACACACAGAGACACAGGTTCACAAACACACACTTTTTTGAAAGTGCATTCGTGCCACGGCCCAGATTTCTCCATCTCTTCCCAGTCCTCTTGTCTTACGTATAATGACATGCATAACATTCTAGCGGTCCAGGACAGTCTTCTTTCATGGCCGTGCCAAAGAGCACACCAATATCATCAGTGTCAACTGTCCACTTGCTGTTTTTCTCATGTTGTTTATTGGGGAGTGACAGCCCCCACTTAAGTACATTGCATTTCACTGCCAGCTCAGGCTGAGCTCTTGCAATGTTGCAATGTGACAGGGCGCTTTATTACTGGTGGTGGCTTTCCGCACTGCGTCACAGCAGCGGCCTGAATTCGCGCCAGCCTCCAGCGCTCAGCCTGCCCGGCGCTAAGATCAGCGCGTCCGTTCAAAACCAGCCCGTCAGCCACGTGGAGGATGGTGGGTGTGAGAAGATGCAGCGAGAAGTTAATGGCATCATTGCGTACCCGCTTAACACAGGTGGCATGAGGAACGCAGGCTGGCAAGAAGAGGAAGACTGGTATTACTCATCCTGGTCATGGTGCTGTTATCCTAAGCTAACGCACTGAGAGACGGGTGGTGGATGGGGTAGGCAGTCCCTTGGAGTGATCAATGGTGCACTCTTTTAATTAACATTTGCCAAAGTAGATTTCAGTGGAAGCCCCCGTGGCCTGGATCCTGACCGGCTGGATCGTTGGACATCCCGTGACCACAGCCGACAAAGAGAAAAGGACACAGCGATGTGCGAGGGGGAGTTAATCAGCTCAGCAGCTCCACATGCTGGGTTAGCGCCAGTCAATCCAGAACTGTCAAGCAGAGATCCACCACGCCAGAAGCACCCCACCATTTCCTGTCTGTCTTACACACTTTTTCTTACCCACTCGGACCTGTAAGTTCAGCCCCACCAAACAAACACACAAACACACACACTTGCTACATGTTTTGTTTTTTTTTCCCACTGAAGCGCTTCTTGTGTATTTTCAGAGCACACAGTGTCCTCGTGCTGGATGTTTTTCTCGAGCCCAAGCGCGGTAATGCTGTTTACCAAAAACCCGCTCAAGTATTCAAGGTCGCTGGAATCGTTGAGCTTCCATGATGCAGGCCCTCTTTTCCCCTGGGGGCAGTATTTCATACGACGGCATCCACCTTCCTGTGGTGCTTATAAAAGCCAGGATGAAAGGGTGGAGTGCTCTTGTGAGCTGAAGCCACGGCAACCCTCCAGCTGCAATAACACTGTGTCAGGCAGGCTTTCAGGGGGAGCTGAACAGGGTTGGCGTAACCTTTCTGTTCAATCTGCCCTTTGTTAGGATTTTTGGCAAGATCACGAGACTTAGAAATATCTCTTACTTGCAGAAATTACCCAGCAATATATATATATTTATTATATATATTCTTCATAAGCTGTGCTCTTTGCTGCTATATATCTCTACTATATATAGAATAGTCCACAGAAAATTAGCCATTATCTGTAGGGCAGTAAGACATGATGCTAAAAAAACGTGCAGGCTTTTTTTTTTTTTTTTTTTAAGTGGCCCTTGGTGTAAATATTTCAGACTGTGCAGTTGATGGCTAACAGTGAGAAAGAAGGGCAGCAGCTGACGCCCGGCAAGCAGCCGGCGCAGAGCCCTGCTCCCCGGCCCCCGGGGGGATCCGCGGACAGATGGAGAAAGCGGGCGAGAGGAGCGCACAGGTCCTGCACTGCAGTCGGAACATGGGCCGAGCTCAGATCGGCCCTGCTCCAGTTCGCGTGGAGACCCGGATGGTCGTCATGGACACCCCAGGAACCGATGGCTTCATGGCTCCTACAAGGGAAAGAAAGAAAGAAACAAACAAAAAATATTGAATTGTGTATAAAATGATAGCAAAAATTTGAGGAAGGGTTAAGGGAAATGCAAAATTATATATATATATATAAACAAACTGCATGCAATGAAGCTTCCTCTAAACATACTAATGTATAGAAAAGGCTTGTACTCCACAGGCCCCATTATTCACCCTTTCAACTGCACACCTTTTATATTAATTTTATTGTAGTTACTGAATAATTCATAATAGTTACTGAATAATGTGCTTTAAAAGTAATAACAAAATAATAAGCCTGGAGTTTAAGAGGTTAATCAAATCTTTGCTCTTTGCTAGCCTCTCCAGAGTGACGCACAACCCCTGTGGTGGAATTAGGACAATTAAAATGACAAAGTCATAAAACAACATTGTTCTAAGCAGTCACAGACGTGGCAAGAGAGAGGGCTGAGGGGCCTCTGGCCGACCAACGGCATTGATCTTGCGGGTGGAGTGAGAGAAAGGGGAGGACGAAGAGTGGCGGGAGAGCAGAAGAGAATTGATTTAGCCTGATGAGTGCTTAATTAAGGAGAGGATTCTTCCACAGCCGAGTCTAAGCTTCGTCCATGCCAGGCTGAATTACTCACCCCCAGATCTTCTGCACTTTCCATGCACTGACAGAGAGCGTGCGGGAGAGTTTAGCACTGATTAAATCGACTGAACGGAGGCTAATATATGCTCCCCCCCCCCCTTAACGGAGAAAATGTAAGGAGTGGTTGTTAACAAGGGAGGAGGAGAGGGAGGAGGGTGGAAGGAGGCCTTGGAGACGGCGCGTGGGTCTGGGTACGCGAGACAGCCGCGGCACGAGCACAAAATCGATGCGAGAGCTGTAGGCAGCTCCCGGAGGAGAGAGCCAAACGCCACTGCATCCCGCCTCAGTCCTGCCTGCGAGAAGATGAAGCTACCAGCGTCTATAAGCACAGCACAACACTCCACGGGAGAGGAGGGGAGTGCACAGAACAAACTTACAGGAGAAGGAGAGTACATGGAACAAACACGCCATGATTGAGCTGCCGAGGGAGAAAGGGAGAGAGAGAGAGAGAGAGAGAGAGAGAGAGAGAGAGAGTTAAGGGAGAGAGAGAGAGAGAGAGAGAGAGAGAGAGAGTTAAGGGAGAGAGAGAACAAGCATTTCTCACACCAGAGCAGATATGAGAAACAGCAAGCAGTGAAGATCATGCTCAAGATCATAATCACCTCATCTTGGAGAGAGTTTAAATGGAATAATGACCTTCTCCAGCAAGTCCCAGGAGGGCCCATATCTTATGTACATGCTCCTATGTACAAAGTGCTGTGGGTATATCAGCCTTCCTGCAGAATTTCTTTGACCATATCCAACTGTAGTCTTATGACAGCAGTGAACAGCTGCTACAATGAATGTGCAGGTTTAATCACCATCATTACATGCAACATTAGAAATAGTTAATCGGGTACAAACAAACTCAAAAGTGTCAAGCTTACAATGCGATTGTAGCATGAGTGGACTTCCAAGAAACTGTGAGAGGAAATATCTTGGGAGTGTGACCAAAAGTGGTCCCACATCCTGTAAACAGTTCAGACAGAGTGTAGTGGGTATTTTTGCCTTTTCTACTGTCATTTCCTAATCAATTCAGCTCTGAATCCTGAATAGCCACGTTACCATGGCATTTCCAGTCATGCCCTGTGCTTGGTCATAAACTGAAATCCTAAAACTGTCTGATTCAAGCCTTGTTGTGTTTCAAGCCTCCGGCTGTTTTTGGTGTCTTGAATTAATACTAGAATGTAATAGGGCTCACATGAAAGCAACTAGTTCTGTAAGTAAAATACAAACTTATTGCCATTTCTATTCTTTTTGGGGTTTGAACCTGCATCTTAGAACGCTTCATCCATTTCTTCACGAATTCTGAAATCATCACGTACTTTCCTTAAAAGACATGATTTGTCTAGGCTAGGGTAAGAATAACCTTTTTTCCATAACGTTTCTTAAGATATCACAATAAGTTCAAACTAAAAGTTACAATTTATAACTGAAACATCATCTAAATCACTTCTAATTTGCTTGCAATTCAATGCCTTTCAACTTTGGGAGGTAACTGTACTGGTACAGTGTTACTAATGTAAACATGACTGATGTAAACCACAGCCCTCTAAACCACAAAACAAAGGTATTTCATTTAGCGTCGCTGCAAAACTGTGTAAATTATATCTTCATCACTCTATTCCTTTAAAACGAGGATCATTTTCAATGCATCCAGTTATCTTTTGTTCATACCCTGTCAACACTGATGAAAGGAAAGTCCTGTCAGCTGAAGAGACAAGTTCAACATCAAACATCACTGTTTAGAATCAAAAGTCACAGAAAAAAGGTAAGGGAATTCATCTCATCTTCAATGACTACCGTGTTTGATGTTCAGTAGAAAATCCCTATATGATACGGGCAAAAGATAAATAGAGGATCAGGATCACCAAATAAAAAAAAAAAGGAAAAAAAAAAAAGAATAGAATGAAAAATCATGCACAGTTAAAGCTGACAGGCAAAATCCCAATAAGCCTGAACCACAACAGTGTTGATATAGGAAATAAGATGAAAAGGCAGATCTATTATCCTAAGCTCTCTTTGAAATCTCCTTCTCTGTCAATGAATCTGGCTCCCCATAGAGCCACTGAAGCCCATACTCTTCCTCAGGGATTTGCCCAAACAGAGAAACACCTTGAGCTTCTCCCAGGCTGCTATCCTGAATATATCCGAGGCCTGCTTTCTCGCTCTCTGTTCTAGAAATCCACACACATAGAGCAATGAAGCGTTTAGTCTCTGAAATAATCAGGTAATAAAATTACTAGTAATTACAATAGAATTTAAGAGGATTATTTAACAAATCGGAGGTTATATTAACAGGAATATGACAAGAGTCGGGACATTAGATTTGTTCTACTCAAATATTTTGTTGAGTAAAAGCGTCATGCCAGTTTTCTGCAGGGCTGGACCTAAGTCATCAGTGAGCCTCTTCTTAATACAAATGTCTATTCATTAATCTGTTGCTTTCATTTATACAAATGTATATACATAATTTTTTTCTGCATGTCTTTTGAGTATCCTCTTTTGTGTTCCAACTGGATGTGTACTATAACTTTGCTTAGTTCTTTGTATTTTGTCTTTTCGCGTCTCACCATGTTTTTTTCACCCTGTATTTTTTCTTACCTTCTTTGACTCTTGATCTGGTCTCTGCTTGACCCTTGCTCTGGGCCGTTTCTCTGGTGTCTACTATTATGGACTGTGTTTTTGTTGTTAGGTCACCACACCCAGCTCTGACCTTTGGACTTCCAACTGGAAAACATGTGCTTTGACCACCAGAGAGCTAGTACCCTGCCAGAATGTACATTTGCCCTTTCAGTGAAGGTATCCATCACACTGTCCTATCACAGAAAAGTTTCTCAAACGGATCCTACAACTCTGGTGTTTGAGAAGACCTAACTGAATCCACAGGAAACGCCACAGTTACGCACTGCCATTGCCAACCAGGGCACCCAGGCAGAGACACTGCAGTGGATTGTACTATGTTCCACATCCTAGCAGTGGAGAGCTTTAATACACATTAAAGTCTGTGTATTGCAGAGGTCTCTCCAGGGCTCTGTAATCTGACTTGGCTTGCCGAGTTGACCGACTTGCCTTGTCCCAGTTTGTGCAGCTCTCCATCCTCACAGATATCCTCCTTCATGTCTGCTCCCAAGTGAGTTGCTCAATCTCACACATAATTATAGGAGATTCAATGCAATCACAGTTAAATACTGGTATATGCTGCTTTCACTGCCTCTGCTCTCGAGCAGATCAAGGGACAAGGTTTTTACCAAGTTGGATCTGCAACACGCTTATGACCTCATTCACATCAGGGAACAGGACAAATGGAAATTGCCTTCTTCACTATTTGAGGGCATTATGAGTACTGGGTTATGAGTTATGGCCTGGTCAGTGTTGCCTGTTGTTTTTCAGGGATTTGTCAGTGACAGAATGAAAGACATGCTGAACCATTATGTCATCACTTACATTAATGACATTCTGATTTACTCCTCATCTGAAACCACGCACATTAAAATGTCTGCAGTTTTATTTCACCTGCTTGAAAATAATTTTTCCTGCATCTCAAAAAGCAGGTGTTTCATAAGTATCCTTTCTTCTTGTTGGGTATCTGTTCTGGGTGTGAAAGGGGTGGAGACAGACTCCAAAAAAAGGTCCAGGCTGTGTTCAATACCATTAAAAAGCTGCAATTTTTTTTTTAGCTTTTGCCAATTTCTACTGACGTTTTATTCATCAGTAATGTCAGTTCCGTTGTGGCTCCCCTGACCTCCCAAAGGGCAGCCATGAAGGCTGATGTGGAACAGCCTCCAGGAATGCAGAGCTTCAGGCCTATTTTTACATGACTGCTGCGATCCTCAAGCACCTCGGCCCTTCTCATTCCTTTGTAGTAGAGGTAGATATGCAATGCCATGGCAACCCTGAGAAACTCTACCCTTGTGGGTTTTGCTCAAGGAAATTCAACCCATCAGTGAAAAGTATGACATGGAGAACTGAGAGCTCCTGGTCATGAAGAAAGTACTTGTGGAGTGGTGCCACTAGTTTGAGGACACTGAGCATCTGTTTCTTATCCTTGTGAATCACTGCAACCTCTAATATGTTTGAGCAGCCATAAGGCTTTACCCTGGTCTGGATTAATAAACTCTATTCACAAAATTCCAGATTGCTTATTCCAAGAAGACTAATGCTGATTTCCTCACTTGGCAGTTTGAGTACAAAAGGACGGCCTCAGATTCTCCTGCCCACATATATACTCACTTCCATTTGAAGGAAATTCCTGGAGGATATATAGTGCTTAAAGAGGGAAACCAGCTCCCCCTCAGTGTCCATCCAGCAAGGTCTATGTTCTCGCTGAAAGGTGTAAGTGGCTAATAGAGAAGATCCAATTTCAGTCAGTATTCAGTGCACCTTACATGTGGCTGTGAACCGGTTTTGGTGAGTTTTCAGGATCAAGATGCAGCCATGTATAGATTTGACAGTTGTGCTCACAATCACGAGACCCTGCCAACTCTCATTTATTGCTCAAACTCCTGCCCGAATCCACAACTCTTCTGATCACAAATCACTGTTGACTTTTTTGTGGCTAACCTAGTCATCCAGGTCTACTTCTTTAAATCGCTCTCCAACCTTCCAAAGGTATGGAAAACATGGCGTTCTCATTCAGTTATGTTTTTCAATCCTATGGCTTACCGTATCTCCACAAAAATAGGGCAATTTACTTCCCATTTATGGAAATCCTTGTCAATGCCTTTAGATGAAAACAAGTCTCTCTTCTGGGTAACACACTCAAAATAATAGTCAAGTTGAACATCTCAGTCAAGAAATCAAGGTCAGTTTCTATGATGTTATTGCTCTAATTAGGACCCTTGGAACCAATTCATACCCTGAGCTGAGTATGCCCAGAACTTACTCCTCCATGGGTCTATCACTAACACATTACATTCAGGGCTACCAGCTGCTACATTTCTCCTGGTTGGGGAAACCATCAGGTCCCAGCAATGGACAACTAGATGGAATGTAGCCAGTGAGGACTATGTTCCAAAATAGCTTTTGTGGGTTTCTTCAAAGGACTTTCTTGATCCCTCCCTGAGCTAGGGCCCACCATTCTTTTGCTGTTATTCCAGTCTGCTCTTTTGAACGGGGTTTTGTCATTGGTAAAGTTTCATGAATTCATCCTAAAACTTCATTTGAATATCATGCACTACAAAGAGAATTTAAGTGCACTCATTCAAGAAAAACAGTTTAGAAAACTGTTCCTCCAACATGTGACTTTCCTCCAACATGTCCTGGGTCTTCCTAAGGGTCTCCTCCCCATTGGACATGCCTGGAACACCTCCTTAAGTAGGCATCCATGGGCATCTTTACCGATGCCCAAAGCACCTCCGCTGGCTCCTCAACATGGTGGAGCAGTGGCTCTACTCCGAGCCTCTCCCAGATTGCTGAGCTCCTCACCCTATCTCTAAAGGAGAGTCCAGCCACCCTGCAAAGAAAGATCATTTTAGGCGCTTATATCCTGAAAGGTTGTAAGAAGTAAATCTTGATAAAATCTTGATAAAACTATGCGAGTGCAGTAATAAAGTGAACTTTCTATCTGCACAACCTAAAATGACTCAATAGTTAAAGCAAGCTTTGTAGCTCCCAGTAGGTCATCATAAGGACACGCTCTCTGGCTAGAAGCCGCTGCTGCTAAAAGCCTTCGGATTAGCTGGATCTTTTCCCCAGTGCGATTAGGACTGTCAAATTACATCCACGGTTACAATTATGCATTTATCTGTCAAGCAAAGTGTGAACTTCTTCTGCATACACTCTAGCCTCTTACACCTCAGACCTGGAACAAACCCATCATGACAGAGAGCTGGCCTTGAAAAATCCTATCACAGCAAGAAGCTCCTAACGTGTGCAAATACAGGTCTTGCTTTCAGCTCAGACCAGAGCAGAAATAATGAAAGAAAAACATACTCTTGCATTACATACTCTTCCTAGTATGGAAATTTATAATTTGCATACTAGGAAGAGTATTAATAAACGATCATCTGGTTTTGCTGCACCAAACCCAAAACTGAGAAGAAAAAAATACCACCTGTAACTATCATACATCAAGGGCAAGACCTGAGAATAATTAATTGTACCCCATTTTTAATTTTTGCATTTTCTTCAAATACATATAGACTTAAGGCATTAAATTCAGATACGCTTTATGGAAATAAGCTGCAGTTAATTATTTGAATGTCATTTATGCCATTTAGCTCCCTCAGTAATAAAGGCAACATATTGAAATAAACTATGGTTGAAACAAACATTTTCCTTGAATGAGAAGAGATTAAATTGTTACCCGCATTGTCCGTTTTCTTTTAATTGCATACTATGTCAGAAAAGAATATGGAAAAAAGAAGGAATATGGAAGCAATGAACAGACTCAAGATAGACTTGTTGAAAACATTTTATTACACAGAAAGTCATTAGAATGTAAATGTGTTAGATTTCTTTCAGTTTGACTTTATTCTCTCTACAATCCCCCAAAACATAAATATTTAACATTTATAATTTGTTGTTCCAACATTCAAAGCTGTAAATTTGTTATAGCTACACTGTTAAAAACACAATATGTACAATAGACAAGGTATTTGGCATACTTACAACAATGTCATCATCATTTACAATGTTCTCAAGTACTGATTCTTGTGAATATGATCATTCAAAATGCAACAAATCCAGGTCTGTATTTGTAATTTACAAAAAAGGATACAATACTCAATTTTCCAGTAATTAAAAGAAACAGAATTATAGCACTGAGTGAGGTGATCAGTATTTTTCACTAAATGTTTACAAAACAATATCTGGTCTATTGTTTAATCTGGAAAAACATCATTTGAAGGACACAATGAAAGGCTTTGATACCACATAATTTCATTAACACTGCCAACAGACAGTATAGATGACACTGCAAAATAAAAGTCCACATCAAACCGTGGTTCAGAGCTTGTATATGAATATTTATGCATTGCAAATAAAAGCACAATGCAAATTCATTATCACTGTTTAATAGGACTGTGGCAATATTAAATGTACACTATTGCACTTGTGCAATGACACATGAATGAAAGTTGAACAAATTGAATTTCAATTGCAGGTTAAGGAACACCATCAATCATATCAGTTAAACAAGTGAAAACAGGCTATACATGAACTAAATATTAGTGCATATAAAAAAAAAACTGGATGATTTAATTTGTACAAAATAGTCATGTGTTGTTTAAAGTATAAATAGATGATTATACTAATATCTCACACCCTCACTATGGCGTGTACTGGGCCTTCAAAGCCTTCAAATGAACCTAAACTTTCTACTGATATGTGAAGGTGGAATGTGACAACAGGTATATTTACGGGTGAGACGCTTTTGATTGGCAGACTGGTATCTGAACAAGAATGGCATTTCTGCGATAGCTCCAGGAGTTTCACAAACAAAAGCAAACAAAAACATACAAACAAACAAAAAGACTCACAGCCACTGCACGCTGCACTTTATTTAGGCATCTTTCTGCCATGCTCCTGGGCAGGACACTTGCACCTTCAGGTCCTTTCCCTGCGTGTTACTCCTGTGGGGTAACATGGGTCCCAGGTCGTCAGCTTGCAGGTAGTTATGCTACTCACCAACTCGTTTTGTGTTTCGTTATGACCGACTTTCGGAAAAAAAAACAACGGAACAAAAAAAGGGGGCAGTAAATCTGGATATAGAAACCTAATGTGTTTCTTAAGTCTTAGAGTGCAAAGATGTGGCGTGTGACTTTTATTTTGTTTTTGTTTGTTTTGTTTTGCTTTTTCATCCTCCTTCAACATCAAGTTCGGAATATTCCGTTCCGCTGAGCATCCCCATTCCTTTGGCACCAGATTTGGCAAAATAACCCAAGGATTTATCAGTAGGGACAAACTGGAAGACTGGAGCTCTGAAGTGTCATCCATCAGGACTGGAGTTCAACCCAGACGCTGGATCCAGACACTGAACAGTGTTCTGCCAAAATCATGAAAATCATGGATTTCTGCCCGTACAGACCTAACAAGTGATGCTTTTCCATGCTAACAAATGAATGTCAGAAACGACTACAGTACAAAGGGAGGTGAATGTGTGTGAACAGATTTCAATTCATTATTTTCATGTGCCAAAAAAGAGGATGATGGCCTCTGGTCATCATAAAGACCTGCTGTAAAACGTTCCTGCGGTTGGATGAGAGAATGTGGTGAACTGGGCTCCTACAAAGCAGCGTCCATCTGTGTAAAAACACCTGCTGCATGATGTCCAAGGGGCTTTAACCCAGGGTCTATGTGAATACAGGAACTGTGGCGACTAGCACCTTTCAGCCATTAAAAAAAAAAAAAGTACAACGTACTTAAAAACGTGCAAAATCCAACGATAAAAGACTCTGTTTTCAATACTTAAGGCAAGACATAAGTCTCATATCAATATTTACACTTAATGGAATTGAGAAATCTACCCATCGCACTAAGAAAATGCCCTGGCACTCAAGAATGAAGGAATACGTATTCCGACACCAGAACCTTTCATTCTCAAACCTAAAAGTGCAGACAGAAGCAGTCGAACCCCTGCAGTGTCCCTCCTCCATTGTCGTGGGTTTATATTTGGGTTTACCGGCCCAAACAGAGAGGGGGAGAAAGTGCACGTGATCAGGTTGTGGCTTGGACCCAGCAGCACTAGAGCTGAGAGACTTTCCTGGGGAGGGGTCTAGGTCGCGGGAGCTGCTCCACCCGCCGCAGATCCATTTCTGGCTTGCCCCCGCGGAGCTGGTGGGGCTTGGGTGGGATGGGCGGGGCATCCGCACTGGGCGGGGGGATGGAGAGGCTCTGGGGAAGCGGCACAGGCCGCCGAGGGTTGTTGCGCTCATATACACTGTAAGGAGGTGGGGTCTTGTTCTCACGGCGAATAAGCTCATCTGAGCCGCTGGAAGCGGAGGTCGGGAGGGTGTGGTCAGAGGGCGGGGCCTCGGTGCCCGAGGCCTCGGAGACGCTGCAGCGGCTGAGAGAGGAGATGCCACTGCTGTAGCTGCCAGACAGCACGGGCGAGTTGGGCACAAGGCCTGCTGGCTGGCACTCGGTGGGCGAGGGTGTAAAAGGGGAAGCACTGGTCTGTATACACACACACACACACACACACACACACAAATAACAAATGTTTCAACATTGTAGACTTTAGATAATAGTCAGCCAGAGCAGCATTTATGAATATGATTTATGACTACAGATATAATCCTACCCTACAGAGGCAAGTATGAAATCATGAGGGTTAATGCATTACTACAAGTGCCCACACCTGGACCCTGGAAATACAGCCTCCACATTCGCTCAGAATCTAATCTAACATGCCTGACATGGTTTCTAAAGGATTTCATTTACATTATAGTCAAATGCGTTTCATTCAACGGAATCTAAATTCTGTAGGACAGTACCTTGGGTCTAATAATAGTTTTCTGTACAAATACACTACAGTTGTGCTATTTTAGGTCAGAATGCAACGCATCTCTTCCTATTCTGAAGAATCACGTTGAGAACTGTACTGGACTTGAATCTCAAACAAAATAAAGGGTGTTGAACAGTCAGTGCAATAAACCAGAGCAGCTGGACAAACAGTGAAGGACTTTATAATCTATTTAATGAGTTTAAATATGGACATTTCCACTCTCGCCAACTGTCAGGAGCAAGATAGATATATTTAGAAATTACACGTACTGTATGAACTGTATTATTTAAAATAAAAATGTTGCCCGTATCTTACGTGCTACTCAGACATTTTTCCTATGCACTTAACACGCTAAAAGCTTCTGTGTGCCTCTAGCAGTTTGACAGCTCGGAGTAACCTGCCAATCAACATTAAAGCGTGTTGTGTGTGTGTGTGTGTTTGTGTGTGGGGCTGTGCACTTGAATGGCAGGCTCCTGGTCTGAGCACAGATAGCTGCCCGTCAAACTCTGCCGGGCTGCATTTCCCCAAAACCTGACTCCTCTTCCATTGCGAAATTCAGATTGTTTACCTCTCGACACACATCAGAAGCGACACACATTCTCCCTTGTTCATTACACAGGTATAAATATATAGAGTTGGTATTAAGTTATTATTAGGTGTGTACACCTACTCTACAGCTGCTCCTATATGTCACTGTTCATTCGGTTTCACTCTGAAGTTGATGATGTCTTGGCATGTGTATAACTGGTATCATTGTTATTGCCTGAATCATTTTTGTATGTATATGTGCACAGTTTATAATGTATATAAATATCATAATTGCCTAGCATTACAGCATTTATGATGTAAAAAAGTATATGTGCATTTTCAGCATAAACATATATTCAATGCTTTTGCCCTCTTGTCAAAACTAGGTCACTCATGAAATAGACCAAAAAAGATTGAACGTACACAGAATGTAGAAGTTCACTAGAACTCCACTTAACATAATAATGTAAAAAAACGTGTTTAATATGTCGTCCACAGCATAACTGTCTGTGTGGTACAGAAGCACGTTACGTTCGTCTAGTTCTTTGATGTACTGCTCACTTCCTACATGCTTTATAAAGTAATGGAGAATAAATGAACGATTAGCGAGTATCTGACTTGCAGAAAGCCTGATCTGAAATCAATAAGCATTGCCAGATGGAAACATGAGAAAGACGAAAAAGGCATAATTACTGGCTCTAGATCAGTCTGATCAGGATGAGTTAGAGCATCAGGAGTATGAAACAGATTAGGCACAGACGCAAAGGATTGTACTGGCTTACAAGTATCTCTGGGCCCGTCTGTATGTGGCTAGTGATCTTAAACACACAATGCTGATTAGATTCCTGTTCTTTTAGGCCAAAAGAAAGGTTCAATAAAAAAATACATTAAACACTCAGATCAGACCTATTTTTAGAGTTTAGCTACCTTTCAATAATTAGTATGCATGAAGTTGCGATATTAGAGTGAGAGAAGAATAAAGAGAGAGAGAGAGGGAGAGAGAGAGGGATAGATAGACAGATGCCTACTAGAGCAGTTCAACTAACTTGTACACGAGCGCGTAATGGGTTGTACTTAATCACTAAGCGAAATACTAAGTCGTAGTTGATTTGCTTAGAGCAAGGAGTGTGTGATGTGCAGTGCTTAGTGGAATCACGTGCTCTGCACTGGCTCTGTATGCAGAAGCCATAAGGAGGAGGAATGCAGGATCACTCTCATCTCTCCTTAATTCGCCTGTGCTTTTCAAGACACTGTGCCATATCTGCGTTCATTAAAGCGGCAGTGATTCTTGCCACGGCAACAGCGCACACGTCATGGAGAACGACCCGGAGTGTCTCCGAGCTCAGCGGCTCCAACGGCTCGGGCTGTGCTAGGCCACAGCGTCACCCCTCTCTATCCGGGGCTGGCTGTGGAGCGATCCAGTGAATGGAAGACGAAGGGGCTCCTACCTTTTGCGGGGACCGTAACGCTGGTGCCGGCGATTGAGATCTCAGGCTCTTAGCAGGAGACCCTGTTCAAAGAGGCAGAAAATGATCACAGGAGTGTCAGACATTCGTCGCCATCTGACATAAGGGTTTGAGACGGTTAAATTTAGCCGGCGGCCGTGCCGAGCGTCGTCGGGTAACGGATCGCCGCACGCCGGAGGCCCCCGCTCAGCGGTTGCCGCGTCCGCCAGCTGTTCGTTTTCGTGACAACGGCCTTCATTACAGTCCCACCGGTGTCGACTTCAATGGACAGGAGGACTGATAGGCTCTAAAAACGTCCGCCCTGAAAAACGATGCAGAGAGCAGGGGCGAGGGAGAGGGAGACGGAGGAGGCTGGACGTGAAGCGAAGCGAGGCCAGCTTCAGCATGACATTTAGGGGTTTAATGAAGCCTGCAGGCGGCATGCAGATTAGAGCGAACCTTGGAGAAGACTCATCCCTCTGAAAAAGGTTAAAGATTATAACACAAGAGAGCAGGTAAAATCCCAGACACACCGATGCTCCAATCTCTAGTTTCACATTCGAAATGATTGATCCACTTAAAAGATCCACGGAAGGAAGACGGAAGGAGAACAGTTGAATTCATGTTCTACTTTTCTGGATAAATGCTGTGCAAAGAGCAGAAACGGCGATAGGAGACGATACAGAAGAAGGACGACAGCACAAAGCCAACTCAGCCGAGCAGACTGAAGGTCCGAGAGAAGATGTGGGGAAATGTTAGTTCTGGCGGAGAGTGGTCGATAATAGTAGGGTTCTTGTTTTGTTGACGTTTTTTTTTATTTCTTTTTTTTTTTACCTGAGTACGGAGGCCTAGGAGGAACAGGGGGACACATCAGCTTCCCGAGAGAGTCTGAGAGCGGGGTGTCAAGACTCCAGCTGCTGGGGGCAGACTTGACCACTTTGCACACAGACAAAACATGCAGGGCTGGTCAGTCCATGTAGCTCAGGACCATCTCGGTCCAGCCGAGCAAGGCAGTGTGTACCACATCAGTACCGCAAAAGCACATGGATTTCTACATATCTAGAAGCCCCTAGCATGAAAAAAGCAAAGGAGTCCTGCTTCTGTTTGGAAGCCACATTCATAATGGCCTCCTCAATTTAATTCCTTCTTTTCCTCTCTCTGTTTGAATCCCCTAACCTTCACCTGCCGGTTCAAAGAAAGCAATCAAAACGTCTTTCTCTCTTTAATTAAACTAGATGAATTACCAGATTCAGGAGATGTCAGCAGAATATGCAAAACTAGAGTCACACTTTGACTGGTACATTCATAAACCACAGACACGTACAGTATGCATTCATAAATAAATATTTGACTCGAGTCTGCTGCTGAGGCAAAGCCCATCACCCTGGGGAATCTAGAACCTGCCTCCCAGTCTCCCAGCCTGCCAGGCAATAAATGCAGATTTCAATGAGAGACGGATGGATGAGAAGGTAGAGTCTGAAAACTACTCCCCTCCCCTCTCCTCCCATATTTGAACAGGGATGAAAGTGTCGTGGTGGCAGCTGGGTGAATTGATCCCACCGGCAGGTGCGGCAAAATAGGGGCGGGGCCACGGGGGAGGGGCCACAGCAGAGCCCAGCGGTCAGCCTGCGTAGCCTCTACCTGTGCAGCCGGGACAATGCCTCTCCAAACAACCCAGGAGTATGTGTGTGTGTGTTGATAGCTATGAGTGTACGTCCAGGTGTGTGTGTGGAATGCAGCTCACCTTTGTCTGGGGCAGAGATGTTGGGATCACTGCGGGGCAGAGAAGAGTCTCCTGCTGGATGTGTAACGGTTCTCTGCAGAAAACATGAAAACATGCTTACGGAGGCACTACTTTCAGTCATCTCTCCGTTTCTGATGTCACCTCTTGCCAGCAAAAATGGCTTTTCCGCAGCAGAAACTGCTATTCAAGCCGTTAAAAGTATGTCACTGCAGCTGACATGGCTAGAATATATGAGGGGGTGGAGTGTGTGTGTTTTTTTGTTTTTTTTTACCGGTCTGTCCACAGGGGATGTGTTGTAAACTAAACTATGGAGTCAGGAGTTTGAGGCATATGTAGTCTATTAACTAGGACATTATACCAAGACTTGAGACATATTTACTGGTATGAGGTGTAGGTTTTTGGCTGTATGTGAGGTGCTTTGGGGGGGGGGGGGGTTATTGTATATGTTCTACCTGTGTGGGTTCCAGGGGGTTGGGAAAAACAGCACTGCAAGGCCTCTCCCTCGGGGAGAGACAGGAACTCTCCCGGACATGTTTGTGTTTCTCGGACAACTGTGGTGAACCTGAGAATGGTGAAAAAAAAATAGAGGGAGAGGGTGTTAGAGACAAACACACACACCCCCCCACACCCACTCCTCCAACTCCACACACATCCCACAATGCCCCTCCCCCCCCCACCCGTCTGAGGTGAGAATTGTACTGAGCCGCTGACAGATGGCTGGTTGGCGGCGAGACGGATTCCCGGACAGCGGGAGCGGCTCCGAGCTGTCTGCAGGCTACGCTCGCTCCTCCGTCACCGGGGTAACGGACAGCTCTCTCCTGCCTCTACACCTCACCATGATAGCCATCAGGGCAGCGGTGCCTGTAATTCTTCACAACACATTACAGGCCGCCCGCGCCCGACGGAGGTCCCTGTGAAACAGGCAGTCGGAGGTGGAGATCGACGTCTCCTGTAAATGCCTCTGTATATTTGTACATTAAAGGCGAGTACTCACGAGGGACCACTGCTGAGAGGTTGAGCAAAAATAGATAAAGAGCCATTTGTGTGTAAATGTGGGTGTGAAGGTGCGTGCGTGTGTGTGTGTGTGTGGGTGTGTGAGAATCCAAAGAAAGAAGGGAGTGTCACGACCTGGATAAATGTGCTTTGTGAAAGCAGTGATCTACAGTCCTATGATCATCACCATCCTCAAGATGCAGCTACTAAACAGCTACGTGGGTCTCTGTGGACACACGGGGCCCCTGTCCTCACCTCTGGTACTGGAGGGGGCGGAGCTGGTCACGTTGGGAGAGGCCGAGTGATTGGAGCTCAGGCTCGAGGTAGATGGGCTGGGCTGAGGTCACAGTAAGAGAAAAAGAGAGAGAGAGAGAGAGAGAGAAACACCCACAATGCATCACAAACAGTTCTCCACACCACATCAACAGCAGGAGATCAGCAATTCTGTCAGATGAAAACAAGGTCTGAGATAAAAGCATTTCTTTTCTTTTTTTATTTTTAAAAAAAGATCATACTGCGAATCTTAAAGAGGAAAAAAGGTGAGAAAAGACAGAGGGATTGAGAACAAGTGTGAAAGTGAGAGAAAGGGCAACCGACAAGAGAATGACGAGAAGGCAATTAAGACTCAGATAAGAGCAGAAGAAACAAGAGGTGAGAGTGAGATTACGGAAGAGAGAGAGAGAGAGAGAAAGTGTAAAGAAACACAGGACGTATCAGGAAGAACGTGGCAGGCTGAGGTACAGCCCAAGAGCTTGCCTGAGCGCAGAAGCGCACGTGTGTGCGCGCGCGTGTGTGTGTGTGTGTGCTATTGGCCGGACTGTGTGCTCACCTGCATGTTGAAGACTTCGTCGGAGCTCTCTGATTGGCCCGTGATGTTGCTCACCTCATTAGAGGCCTGTGAGGACAGTGAGGACGAGGAGTAGCGGTTTGCTGCCGGATAGCTGAGCGGACTGTGAACACACACACACACACACAGTTAGAATTCACCTACCATATGGCATTTTTATTTAAAGGAAAGCTGTGAAGTAGTAAAGTATTTGCACGTGTGGGGGGGGGGGCGGCCATTACAGCTTGGCACTCGATAAAAATTGTGCCAGCGCTGACAGTGCGAACACTGACAGGTTTGCAGCTCAATATGTGTAAAAGGACACAAATATGGCAGGATGAGCGCTCCTGGCAGCACCGTGTGTGTGGTAATCACCAAGCTCTCTCGAGGGCCCGAACCCTGGGGCCCCGCTTACCTGTGGCGTGCCAGGACACGGCCCCCCTCCGGGCACAGTATGTTGGGCACCGAGTTGCGTCCGGAGCGTGGACTCCCGTTGGTGAAGTGGACGGGGCTGCCCCGCGCGTAGGCCGGGAACTCCTGCTCCACAGGGAGGACCGGAGAAAGTGATTCCACAAGAGAACATGGGAGAGATGACAGTGGAGCTCGTTGTTGAAGGCTTTGGCTGTAGCCACTGGGAAACTTACCTGAATCCCCAGGCTAGACTTCATGAGGTGGAACTGATCCACCAGCTTTTTATGCAGCGGACGCATGTCCTGAGGGACGAACTTGTCATGGACGGCCAGGCCAAACTCCAAGATGTGCGCCTGAGTGATTGAGAGAGAGAGAGAGAGAGTGTGTGTGTGAGAGTGAGAGAGCCAAACAACTGTGCAGGTGCTTCAAACTTTATAAGCAATTAAATTAATCAACTAGCAATGCAAACATAATGAAACAAGCACTTGGTTGTTGCATTATATTGTTGACACTCATTGCTGGTTCACTGGACACATATTGCTTGGATTATGCCATTATGTTTTAGAGTCTGGGGTTGTAAAAGCAAACCTGAACAGCCCCAGTGGCATCAGAAAGTCATGAAGATATTGAAAACCCAACTGATCACTTTCTCTCTCCATCTCTCTCCCTCCCTTCATTACTCACACATGCCCAGGTTAAAAAGGAGCAAACCAATACCCTAACAAGAAACATTCAATCACTGACGAGAGCACTGAAGTGTGCACAAGTGTTGCAGGTTAAGGTTTACCAGCACTGACCTGTTCGAACATGAGCTCTCTGAGGCGTGCGATCTTGTCTCCGTCCTCTGAGTGATTCGTCATGTATTCTTTCACAAAGAACGCCTGAAGAAAACACACACGCGCGTGACATACATCATCTTCTGCAGGTGCTTCACATGTAAGCCGTTGCAAGTCGGCTGGACAAAAAAACGAGGACGTGCTTTGCTTTGCGATTTCTCCCTGTGATGTAACTCCGGGGGGGGGGGGGGGGGTGGGGGGGGAAAAGCCGGCGGGGGGGGGGGGGGGGGGGGGGGTGGCGCGGGGGGGGTGGGGGGGGGGGGGCGGGCGGGGGAGG
>JAOYMR010000003.1:12039391-12055029 GCA_025802075.1 Tenebrosternarchus preto
CCCCCCCCCCCCCCCCCCCCCCCCCCCCCCCCCCCCCCCCCCCCCCCCCCCCCCCCCCCCCCCCCCCCCCCACAATTTTGGACGGGCTGAAGCTGTCGCCCGGATACCAGCAGCAAGGAGGTACAGAGCAGTTCCATGGCACATTATCCTGTTCGTACATCTCCCCAGGACGAGGCCACGAGGGTGATGGAGTTTATAAAAAGACCGGTAGAGCTGAACATATGCCATAGCGCCTTCCTGGTGTGCCTCTTTTTGCTTGCTTGCTTGTGTGTGTGTGTGTGTGTGTGTGTGGTGTTTGATAGAGAGTTGAAGAGATGTAGGAAGTGTAGCAGAGAGAGAAAAAGAAAGCGAGAGAGAGAGAGAGAGAGAGAGAGAGAGAGAGAGAGGGTAACGGCCAATTTCATCCAGACCATAGTCTCCTACTTCTCCTTTGGCCTGGAAGAGAGATGCATACAGTCAGCATACAGAGCAAACGTGGAAAAGGAGACCGAGAGGGCGGGGAGAGAACGATTAACCACCGAGGAGGGCAGGAGCAAAAGACAGCCGGAACCGAAAGATGCAATCGAGACAAAGGAAGTAAAAGAACCAAAGGGAGGCCGTGTTGGCTGCAGGCAAGGCAGGTCATCCAGAGTAAACAGGCTTATGTGATAAACGGGTTGAATTTCACCCAAGACTCCACCCGCTGTCGGGGGGCCACGGGGGGCCGCGGGGGTCCAGGAGTCTTCGGCCTCTTCGGTTTCCAGCCCTCATCGCTGGTGCTGTGGCACGACTTGCATAAGCAGAAAGATCATAGCCACCACACGAGAGCTTTGCTTGTTATAGAAATAAAACAATAAAATGAAAGTTAAAGCCCAGTTTGTGCTAGAGGATCTGAAACTGCTCTGATGTAATTATACGATGCGCAGTTTCCCAGTCTTTTATGTTCCATGTTTTAAGTTCCTCTTTTCCTCTTAGTTCTCGCGCACACACAAACAATCCCCAGCGGCTAATTAAAGTATATGTGTGGGCACAGTGTGTGACCTGCTTGAGACCTGGGCCATTCATCACACTGTACGGAGTGTGTGTCACTGTTAATGAGCCCTCCTTAAACACAGCTGTCTGAGCCACACACACACACACACACTGGCATAACAACCTACACAATCACAAACTTCCAACTCGCACAAATTCCTGCTTGGGTGAAATGTGTCCTAAAAAATGCAAGTTTAAATGTGGATCCACTTGTGTCCATCTGCGGCCCTGAACCAGCCAGAACTCCACGTCATAAACTAAGTTACCTTGAGAGGAACAGTGGCATAAGGGCACCAGGTTCCTGACAGTGGGCACTGCATGTATTTCTACACTCATCTTCAGAATTCTTGTCTTTGGCGTTAAATTATGCTCATGCATACAGCTATACTGTGCTGTGTATATATATACACACACACACACACACACGTGTGTGTGGACCAGAGACATAACAGAGTCCCTGGGGCCCTGCTGGAGTGACTGGGACAGACTCGCTGTGCACGGCTGATTCCATTACACTTATAGCACGGGGCCTTTCCGGTCACGGTTAGTGTAGGAGACACGTTGCCCCATGCAACTCGATTACGCCGTGCTTGGGAAACACAGCCCACACACACACACAACACACACACACACACTTGTCAGCAAGCAACCAGGTTCCCCACCGCCCGCCTCTCGCATCCATGACAACGGTAATTGCCTTTGTATTGTATTGTCACCTTGTTGGCGAATTACTGTCATTTCCCCCATGCTCTGTTCCTCACCATAATGGAGACACATTAGGCTTTCATGGCCGAGCCTCTCTGGCTCAGCAGAAAAGGATTAACCGGGTACATTGTGCTTGGAGAAAAGCTGGTGACGAAGCTCAGGCTCCCAAGGTGGTGGGAGATGTGGTTGCCGTGGTTATGCAGGGAGATGAGGATGCTGGAGGCGGGGACTTACCAGTCTGTAGAGCTCAGTGATGCTGATGTCATCAGGATCTACCATACTGAACTCACTTCTGGGGACCAGGTCCAGGCCTAGCTGCCTAGGAGAACCAACACAAGTAGGCCTGCGTTAGCATACAAGTTATCTCTCTCTCTCTCTCTCTCTCAGCAACACACAAACAGAGAGCGAAAAGAGAAAAAAAGAGAGAAAGACAGGGAGGAAGAGATAGAGACAGAGAAAGCGAGAGAGAGGGAGTCACCCAACTCATTTCCCCAGTCCAGGCGTGCAGTGATGTGCTGCTTAACGTCTCTCATGCGGTCGTGGGTCAGGTGACCAACTAGGACCTGCCGCCGTAGATCCAAGATCTCGTTCATCACATGCCACAGCCTGTGGAATAGATCTCCCTCGTTCTTCTGCAGGGCAGAGAGACGAGTCCACAGTGTCAGACACGGTGTCGGGGATGAGTGCGCACGCGGTGTCGGGGATGAGTGCGCACGCGGTGTCGGGGATGAGTGCGCACGCGGTGTCGGGGATGAGTGCGCACGTGTCGGTGTCGCAGGCCTTATTTACCACGTAGAGCTGCTTCCACATGGTGCCCCACTCCCGCAGCGTGCCGGTCATCTCCGTGATAACCGAGTCCTCCGTGGGCACGACCGTCTCAAACTGCCTGCGAGTCAGGAGCGGGACAGCAGCCAATCACACACCGCATGTCATCACCGACACAACTGTAGCCCCTGGGAGCTGTACCCCACCACCCTCTGCTGTAACACCCATGTGTTCTGTGTTTCGACTGGGTTAGAGAACATCACATTTCAGATTAAAATGGATGACATGTACATAGTGAGAACGCATTCTTAGATCACTATTCACTAACCAGAAACAGGAAGTGGAGAACAAAGGTAGGCAAGTGGCCTATGCTTGGCTCCATGGTGTAGCGTTTCTTTAATGGCATTATGTATGAGTGGTGGCGGATCTAATAAATATCTCCTACTGACTTTACTCACCCTTTGTTTTTGATATGAGCATTTTTCAAATGAATGTAGTTGCTTGGGAAAATCCCCTGCAAATATATGCCAGAGAGAGTAAGAGAGAGAGAGAGAACAAGAGACCAACAGGCAAATAAGTTTCCACTATGTATAAGCACATAATCAATCAAGCACATAGGACTGGATAAATTCACACTGAAGGTAGAGAGAGAGAGAGAGAGAGAGAGAGAGAAGAATAAACTGAGAGTGTCAGTTCGACATCTAAAAATAGCATGTGGACACAGACTCTGCAGAAGACTGTCTCACTGGCTTACCTTGGCATTAGGGTTCTTAAGGACGAAGCCTCTGTACCAGCCTGAGGAGAGAAAACATTTGCATTTCCATGTTAGTGGGACGTCCAGCACCCCGTATCACTTTATTCCTGCTAAAGAGAGTCATCAGGCAGCAGGAAGCAGCACATCAAGGACATAAGGGTATTTACACTTCCAGGTGTGTGTGTGTGTGTGTGTGTGTGTTTCTTTATCTGTAAGGCCATTGTTAAGTGAGAGCTGTACTAAAGCCCATAACACTCAGTGATTGAGTCTCCGGGGTCCATAGAGACAGCTGAGTGAGAGTGATGAAGAGAGCGGACAAGGTCAGCACCGAATGTCTCAAACACACACACACATACACACACACGCACATACACACCGCTGTCAGAAGTGTCTCGGTCACCTGCCTGATACAGTCAGTAACATAAACCAGTTCCAACAGGTCTGGGTGCTATAAATATATACTATGAATATAAATATAAATCTTGATATGAGGTCATTGTGAATTACATGGTGCAGTGCATCTACACATATCAATACAGTAGAAGTTTATGTATGAATTATAATTACAGAACGTATCTGAATACATCAGGACTAGTTGTGGATATTGTTATCCATTACTGGTAGAAGTGTAATAACAGTGGACAGGAGGATGGCATTGAACAGAAAGCAAACATTGATCAACCCTCACTCCAGAAATGTCAATTCAAAAACAGGAAATCAGACATGTGTACACCCAACTGAGAAGGAGCAGGTCTTCAAAGAGTGGAAACAGGAAACATGAGGAACGCCTAAGAAGAGCTCAGGTCACAAATCTGCGACACCAGAAGGTTCAGTGTGTGTGTGCGCGCGCGCGCGTGTGTGTGTGTGTGTGATGGGGTGATTGTATGTGATTGTGTGTGAGAGCCTGTGTGTGTGTGTGCGCGCGTGTGTGTTTCATGGACAGAGTTGAGCAAGGGAAACAGCAGGTGTACGTGTGCCACAAGAAGGCATTCATCATATATAAGACGTTAGCTCAGAGAAGACTCCATGATGCTGGAGGCAGGGGGGTGGAAGTAAACAGGCAGCCCAGGGTGGTGAGGAGGCGGATGGGCCAGATCCAGCTAGAAGCTCCAACCCCACCCCACCCCCAACAGGGATCCTGTGATCGTGACCTGAGTAGAAACGGTGAGTGGTACCTTCACATTTCTCCAGGATCTGCACGGTGTCGCCGATCTCCAGCGGCAGGCCGTTCTGCACCGTCCCACGAAAATTGGCCAACACTGCAATGCAAACATGCCCACACACACACACACACACACACACGTACGCACGCACACGCACGCACACAAATAGGGAAGGTAAACAAACAGCTCATAAATCATTCCACTCATTTCTGTAGGAAAGCAGGTTTCAGTGAACTCCATAACCCAGCTGCAGAGATGAGCAACGTGCCGCGTCTGCTAACGACTCCGTTCGTCAGGGCAGGGTTGCCACATTGGGCACAGGGCCCGAGTACAGTCAAGGTTCAGAACTTTGTTTGACATTAGCCTGCAAGCATGAGCACAAGGAACATGTGAGGCAGCTGAGAGTAACAACTGTTCTCTGATCCGCCTGCGGAGATGATGACAGGGAGGCCAGTTAGCTGCCTGCTCTCACAGTCGAGAGAAGGATGGAGATAAAAGAGAAGACAAGGATGGATGGAGCAGTAGACTGGAGAAAGGAGGCCTGAACAAAAACAAGCAGGCAAGAAAGATGGAGCAGAGGGAGAGAGAGAGAGAGAGAGAGAGAGAGAAAAACGGTGTGAAACGATCCTTACTGTCCGAACAGTCTGGATGCCGACTGTGCTCATAGGGGATCAAAGGCCCAGAGCATTACATCTGGTTACTTTCTCCACAGCAGGATAACTGCTCTGGCTTCAGGAGCTCCTCTATGGGGCATGGCCCACTCTGCCATAACTGCTCTGGCTTCAGGAGCTCCTCTATGGGGCACGGCCCACTCTGCCATAACTGCACAGTGCACATCATCTACTTGGGAATTTCTGCAGGTTGCAAGCCGCAGATTGAAGGAATTTGTAAAATGTAACTGTCTCGGAGACGGAAACGGTTACATTTTACTGCAGTCTGTTCAACTCGGAGGCTGACAGTTTGTTTTTAAGCACTGTATTACTAAAAAAAAAATTCTCTGAAGGCTTTAAAACTTTGGATGTAAAATCAATTTAAGGAGCAAAGCGAGTTATAAAGTTTATGTGAATTGTGAACTGCATTTTATCTTTTAAATTGAAATGGCACTGAATCCACCCTCCCACCGTCATAGACAATCACACTCACACACACACATACTCGTTTTTGTCCTCTGACAAAATGAAGAGTCAGTGATGTCTCTGAATCTTAAATGACAGCACAAGGGCATCCCAGTATCCACCACTCTGAGAAGCGCAAGCTTGGACATGTTTGCGTGCCTCTACATCCGTGTTCTCTCTTGTGGTCAAACTAATTTTACGGCAAAATATTGAATCTTCTTATCAGCATTTTCCATACTGGCATTCTTGTTTTCATTGCTATTCGAATTAAACCAACGAACTAAGAAGTAATCTGTAATCTCTATTGTGATAAACTCGTGAATGAAGTTTAAGGTACAGCCAAGTCTAAAGGTCAGTGAAGAAGGTTTGGAAAAGCAGTCTGATCCCCTGATCTGCCAGGAAAAACTGATGCTGGGGGAAGCGAAGGAGCCGAACTCACGTCTGAACTGCCCTTGACCAAAGCCCCTAACCCCGCTGGATAACAATGTTCTTTTAGCCTTGATAAACAAACACAAAAAGTGTAAATAAAGTTTTCGCACTTAAACCCAGGGAACATGTGGTTCTCCAGCATAAGACATTTGATGTCCTTCTTAGAAGATGGTTTAACATGTTCTCGCACATCATTGGTCATGAGAGAGAAAGAAGACTTAACCAATTGGTAACTAGGAGACAAACAGTGGGCTGCTGCTTCCAGCAGGCTACATCAACCCTTGCGTTATCTCCTTGCAGTGAAGGTCAGGTAGACCAGATCAAGGTATACTCCCTTACAAAGGCTGGAACAGAGGCCCGCTCACGTACACAGCCAGAGTATGAAATACTTAATACAGATTGATTGTGAGGACAAAATATAGGCTACTACATGAGGAAAATCACATACGAGTGAAAATATACCACATGACATATCAGAGAACTGGGAAATAATGAAAATATATCACTAAAGTGGGTATGATGATGGTCTGGCTTAATAGCAGGAAAAGCAGGAAACCCACTTTAAAATTTTACTTTGAAATTTAGGAGCCAAAATAAAGTAGGTCCAACGCATTAATTATACTATGCTAAATTAAACTATAGCATGCTAAATTATTCAGTTAGAACTTCAGTTTTTGACAGCGAGGCTCAATTCCTTCCTGGGATTCCATATCCCAGCTGTTGTCTGTCTGCTAACAGTGCTGGCGCATCTCCAGTTACGATGGCACATGAAAGGTGGCTTCACAACAGGGTGTTTCCTCCCCCAAATAAGGAAGAGACGGAGGTATTCGAGGCACATATGGAAAGGTAATACTCAGCAAGGGAGGGGATATGGAGGTTGAACCTCCGAAAAAACCTCGAAACATAAGAAAAGCCATGCAACATGCACACGCACAAAGACAGCACAAGGCACGTGCCTTCAGAGCTTTTCCACGCTGCACTAACGACTGGCCTCATTTGCTCGGCGCTGTGGTTGTCATGCAAATGAAGGACCCTCGTTTCCATGTGACACTGTGATTGGGTGGTCACCACCACCAGGGCTCGGCACACAGCCAGCAACCACTGGTTCATGGTGTCATGTCTCCCAGTGGTCTGCTACTCTATGACTGGCAGAGAGAGAGAGAGAGAGAGAGAGAGAGAGAGAGAGAGAGAGAGAGAGGTGGAGGGGAGCAAGAAATATAGACGAACCTGAAGCTCAAAGTCTTCTGCCTAGAGCTGCATCTGTCCTGCCTGAAACCCCCCCCCCCGACTTCCTGTCATGAATCTTGGCAAGAGAAGAATGAGAGCACTCTTTCTTTCTCTTTCTTCATTTCTCCAAGTCTCTCCATCTCTCTCTTTCTCCCTCTCTCTCTCTCTCTCTCTACTACTTCTTCTTTATTTTGATAGGCATGCAAACACCCAACTCCCACTGGCACAAATGGATGCTGGGCTAAAAAGACAACACAGGACATTCAAAGTGGAGGAAAATCGCATTCTCTGGGGGCGTTGATGCCTTTTCAAACTCTCTGAAGGGTGATTCTTTACGTATTTGTCTGTGGAGCAATATGCGTTGAGACTACAGCTCACTGCTGCGGTCTGCAGAGAACTATACTTGGTCCAGCAGTACCACACGCTCTGGCTTTTAAACCACGTGGGTAACTTTGAAAAAATGTCGACTTTTGTGCTGAGCGCAGAGAATGACAGCCATGCATTCTCCATCTCTCACCAATCAAGATTTTTTTTTTTTACTCAAACAAAACAAAAGCAAAGCTCATTTAAGCCGTTTCTGAGCACCGATTACAGTGACAATGAGAACCCAAGTGCGTCTCGCTTTCCGCAGTCTTGGTGTTCAACCTGGGAATTTCCGGCAGCGCTTTTCCAGGCCTGCAATGTGGCGCACCTCACGTTTCAAACGGCACTGGGAAAACGCTCCCCTCTAATGGCAAAGCCAATCCGCGCTTCCCGTTTCCAGCGGGCGTAAACTAAAAGCGCAGCGGCACATACTTTGCCGAAATTCCGTGTAGTCCACGGTCAGCGGGGAGCCGCGCTCTCTTGCTGCGAGGTGGAGTCGGGGGGAGTCCCAACACCCCCACCCCTCCAACCCCCACCGGATGGGTCTCTGGTGCATGTATGGTCGGGATGAGAGAGAGAAAAAAAAGTCAAACACATGCAGTTTGTGCCTGTTAGGTGGATCTGACGCTGAGGCTCAGATGTTCCATACTCACGACCTTCACACAGCACACTCACGACCTTCAGCCTCCCAGGCCCACAGCGCCGGGCTGGGTGAGAGGTTACCCGTTCACTCCCAGCGTATGCTGGACACAAACAGAGGAGCTGGACACTGAGGAACAGGCAGGATGGCTCAGTATCAGGAATGATCTTATTCTAAAGACTTGAGTAGAAGCCCTTTTATCGAAAGCAATAATCCTGTTGTCGTGCCAAGGGTTTATGGTGGTGTAACTGTGCTTTTAATTGAACGAGGCACCACTTTCAAAAGTAATGCATGAATGCTTTTCTACACAAGCTTCTACACCTTAGAATATGGGGTCAATTATATATTACAAATGTATTACACACACACACACACACACACACACACACAATTCTCTAAACCTAATGTTTTTGCCATTTTCTCTTTGTTGTCCTTTAAAGTTCAGACATTTTTGCCCTGTAAATGAAAAATGCATGCACACAATCTCCTTCTCATGTTTGAAACAAAAACATCAATTCCTTGTTACTCCAAACAAACTGACTTCAATCGGTCCCCTAACTGTGCTTTTAACCTCATTAAAAGCGAATTCCCCTTGTTCCCTTGTCCCCTTTGAACTGTGAATCTCACTAACGACCGTCTTTTTGCCTCATTAAATATTCATGAGCTAATTAATATGTATGTGGCTTGTTGTGGGAGGATCCCCAATGCTCTTGCTAGAGAACATCCATGAATTATTAACGCACTGTTTAGGGATACACACTCCCACTACCATTCCACAGTATACAAGGAGGGGATTATTTATGTCACATTTGAGAACACTCTTAGATGCAAGGATACAGAAGTTACTCAACAATTAAACAGCAGTAAATGGCATTAGATGGGGGACATGGCAGACTCCTCCTAATGCAAATTAAATGCTTTGGTGCTCCTCTCTCAGTAATCCCAGCAATCTGCACCGCCATCTCGATCCTGCTAACCTCAACCACACTGAAGGCCATTCAGAAGGCCTTTATGATGCTCGAGTCTGAATGTACTGCCAGGCTGACAAACCAGTGATTCATCTGGGCTTTCAAACAGGAGCCCGAGGCCGTTTGGCACAGGCCGCGGGACAGCCGTGCCAATGGAGCCATCGCTATGGGGAATCATTCATTCATCAGGCCTGCCACAACAGTCGCTGACAGAGGCCAAGACGGTCAGTGACAATATGTGTTAGAGACTGTACAGAGGCTGTGTTGTGACAGCGAGACACATTCTCTGGTAATGCCTCTTGGAGTCCATTGTTCGTTCTAAAACACTGTTCGTGAAGGGCAGTGGAACACACACGGCCCACGCTGCTTGGGTTTGGAAACCACAGGGTCTGTATGGCACCAGAGTTTGCTGAATTTAACACTCCACTAATAGTGCAGTTTTGCAGCCCAGGACGTTACTGAAGACCCAAGACTGCAGAAGAAAAGGAGCAAATGATAGGATTTATCATTATTATTATTGTTGGATGTTTGTTTTAACTCACATGAGTGAACACAGACCTGAAGGACAGTGTGTGACAGGTGGGAAGGTGATATGTGTGTGTGTGTGTGTGTGTCTGACAGGGTGGGGGTGTTGCGAGAGAAATGGAGAGGAGGAGAAGGAGCGAGAGACAGACATGTCACGCTCTGGAGGGTTTGCATCTTTACACGTCTGATTTTGGTGGAATGGGCCCTCCTCTATTCATTCCCAGCACAGATGAACAATGCGTTTAAAACCAGTGAACCCTGTCCACTGGGCACTCGGCTCAGCCATCAACCCTCCTGTGAAACCGCGGTCCTGTTCTACCTGTCTGCTCCTGGTTCTTTCACCAGTGAGAAAAGACCTTTTCAACAAAAGCCTGTGCTGTATTCACCAAGCCGTAGCTATGCTCTGCTTTTGACGAACTGTTTTTCTGGAGGTGCTAAATAAAAGATTAGGAGTCTAATTTCATGCGTGTCCACTGAAGGTTTGCTATCTTCTGTAGCAGGCACACAAAGATGAAGAAGCCATCATAGAATGTCTCAGTCAGTTCCAAGGAATCTTTTACACACAGCTGTGGAGAAAATGGCACAGAGGTGGAAAAGAATGAAAAGATCAACCATTTGTGTGTGGGTTTGTGTGTACCCGCGCCTACCACTCAGGAAACAGGAATCTCGAAAAGCCTGATATTTAAACACCTATACTCTTTCAGTAACTGTTCGATGTGTTTGTCAGTATGTGTTGTGCAGGTATATTTAGACTTCCACAGGACTGAGCTACTGTTATGTTAGGACACCCTTCCTTCACCTTACGAAGCCTGAAAGACTGGAGCCAACAGACTGTTGTCAAAGCAATGCAGATCATAAACATCGGAGTTCTTGAAGGAGGTTAAACGACTCACTGGAGCTACGCGGGTGGGAGTGAATATGTCCACCAGACCACAGCTTCTACTCACTTATGTGTCAAACATACAGACAAACCCACATCAACACATACCCTGCACCTTGACCCAGCTCTATGTGTGCCAAGTGTGTCATGGTCATGAGAACAAAAGTTTTGGGGGGTTTTTTGGTTGTTTTTTTTCCTCCCTCTGTTCGTTTGTGCAAAAGACAGACAGATTCAGTTCTCTATTCACTGACCTTGAGGAGGTTTCGCTGCCTTGCCGTCTGATATGTGACACTCGAAGCCCAGGCAGCTCCAAGAGTTTAGCACCAGTTCAATCTCAGAAAAAGTCAGAGGGCCAATCAGACGGAGGGGCGATGAGAGTGACGGTTGGTAGTAGAAACAGAAGAGAGTTGTGCGGGTGGGAGATAAAAGCTTTTCAGATAGCCTGCTTGTCATCTCATCTCTGATCCCATTATCAACCTAATGCAAGAAATGTCACGGAAAATACGACCTGATCTGTGTCAGAATCAAAAGCAGTGTGTGTGTGTGTGTGTGTGTGTGTATCGGACCCAAGCAGTGCAGAAACGGCACCAAAATGCGTCAGATACGGCTCTCCTCTGCGTTAATATCTTCTATCCGGAGGCTCCCGGATGGGACTGTAACGTTCCTGGAGTGCTTTGACTCCGGCCAACGGCAGGAACTCGGCCAAGCCAGAAGCGCAGCCTGAAGCCAAGCCCAACACTGCGTGCATGGATCACGCACAGCTGATGACGCAGTGTGTGTGGGTGTGTATGTGTGTGTGTGGGTGTATGTCCCGCGTAGCACGAGGAGGTTGAAAGTTCTGCAAAATTTGACTGTAAACATAAACAGGCAAGTCCTGGAGTATAGTGTGTGTGTGTAGTTTCCAATAACCGTGACCAGAAACAGAAAGGATGGTTTCCGTACAGAGGAGCACCATTTCTGACGGATTTTGGTACCATTTCTGTATTGCCTGGTTCCGACATACACCCACATACACACCCACACATACACACCCACACACCCACTTCGAGCCTGGAGCACAGCTCCATGCAGGTCAGGTGGTATTTTCTATTGTTTCATACATTATATATAGATATATACATACACATACACACACACACACACACACACACACACACATTTATCTCCATTATATCCAAGTGTCAAAAATCAAGCCATTAAAATTATTCTCTCACCCGGGCCGCATGCCCAGAAGAAACGTCTCTAAATCAGTTTATGGGGAATAAAGCTCTTCACCACTGAATGGTCTCAACAGCTGGTGCCCTGTAAACTTCTTCTTTAATTAATTTATCCACTCCCCTTAGGCCTGAGCCTGTCCAGGTTACTTCAGCTCCAGGGTACCAAGCATATTTCCACCTCACAATGATCCCTGAAGACCATATGGTAACATGCAGTTTTTCACATTAGCTGCATGACAGTTCCATAACCATCAGATTTCCACTGCAAAAATGGGATTAAAAAAAGTGCAACTTTTTTCAGTAGTTTATACATTGCGCCAGTTATTTATACAGATAAGCCAGATTATCAAATACAATTTCACATTTCAAGACTGAGTGCCTGTGGCAAACAAAACAAAAGCAAAAACAAGACAAACTCTCAACACATAAATATCTACGATTCTAAAAGTGACCCTGTTTATGTGATGCTTTTTAAAGTGTAATAATATTATATCCTTCAGGAAAACACTGATCAATTCTTGCCATCAGTGGCCACCAACGTCTAATTCACGCACCGACCTTTTCCACCTATCCACAATATGCTTTCTTATCCAAATATTTATTCAGCTACAGTTAACTGTGCTGTTTGTGGCTGCTGGGTTAAAGGCATAGCAGCTGCAGGGATGCGGGGGAAGACTGGCAGCGAACGGCAGACCCAGCAGCTCAGTGGAGGAGAGACCAGCAGGGAGACCAGGATGCCTGATCCGGTTACTGGGTCCGTGTCCAGGATGGCGAGAGCCCTGATGAGGACCACCAGCACCAGGTCCACCAGCACTCGAAAGCTGGGCATGATGACTGCAGATGCCCAACGGGCTGCTCGAGTTGGCGGAAGCGGTGATGTATCATGTTAGATATGCTGGTCTCCCATCAGTGCTTATCTTTCCTTAGTGACGAGGTCCAATCAGAACACACCCCCCACACACACACATACACACAGTGCCCAAAGCTAAAGATAAGCACTGTCTCCCCAGAGAAGACGACATCACACCAACCATCATCATTATCATGTTCATCTACATCATCGTTCGTCATTACTGACAACCAGACAATGACTCTATGGCACTTCAACCCAGAGGGCTAGAAAGGAAACCAAAGGCCTCTATAAAAAAAAACACCCAACAAAAAAAGGCCAATATACACATAATGGATTATGTTCCATCTACCCAAAGAGATGAATAGCAGAATCATGGTGCCTAGAGCACCAGTAATGGCCCTACAGATCTAAATATCAAGCACACGCTGGTACATTCATGCAGTCAGTGCTGAGCCTCAGTGTGGGTCAGGAAGAGCAAAAGCAGCTGCAGGAGAGAACAGCTAGGCAGAGATGCGCAGTAGACACACACACACACACACACACACACACACACACACACAGACACAGATGTACAACCAGACAGAGGCATACTGAGCTACACCATTCCAAAAAGTCCCATATGGCCACTGTAGGAGCAGGTCATATCAGCACCCCCCCACAATTACAGTTCAACTAGGCCATGCCCCCTCCACCCTTCCCTTCCACTCTCTCTATTGTCATACAAAGAGGGAAGAGGCAGCAAAGCAAAAGACCCAATGATGGCATCGGCCGCACCAAGTCACGATCACAGCCAATATTTCATCCACGCAATTCAACCCTCGGACGGCCACTGCGAACGCGGCCGTCGCTGGGATCAAAGCTACGCCTGCTGGCGAAGGAACGCGCCGCGTCACGCGACAACGTCAGCCCGGCCATATGTCCGTGGACGGAGAGGAGGGCGGGTGGAGTTCCGGACGCCTGCAGACCAGCACGTGCTCGGTTTGCCGCACAGCCAATCACGGCGGCATCCGCTCGTCGGTCTCCTCTGCTGTGGACAGGGAAAGAGTGGATTATGCTCTCCTATCCAGCCTCTTGGAACTGTGAGATTGGCAAGTGGAGCTTAGTTTGAAGATCTCTTTAGAAACGGCAAGTCTGAGGGCTGCAGGTACCAAGGTACTTACCTGCTTCTGAGCAAACATGCAGAATTGCCTTATTTGGGACCAGCCAGCCATCCCATCCTGTCAATGAGAAACCCAGACGCAGGAGAGTGTGCGCGCGTGTATGTGTGTGTGTGTGTGTTGACCCTAGCCAACCACACAAGCAAGGAGTACATGCTGGCTGGCAAGAACACAGCGCAACTGGAAAAGTGCATGAACGGAAATGAATAACGAAGGACAATGAACTGTGGAGGAATCCCACAGGCATTCAGAGCCGTTTTATTTTAGCGCAGACCTGCATCTCCGGCACTTTCTCTACGTCTAAAACGCATTAAGGGTGGGTTTAGGACCATAGGACCACCATCTCCAGACAACTGGGACACATCAGTCATCTGCACAGGCCGTCCAAAACAAGTCTGTTGTCCAGATATCAGGTTGTTTTTTTTTTCTCGAAACGCAAGCACGGAAAACGGGACTGGAGAGGTATGTCGACTGAGGCTGTGGTTTTGTTTTCCCCTTTAGGAGAGCTGGAGTGTCCTGTGCTGAACAGAGGCAAGCCCCAGACCCCCCCGTCTGTCTGAGTGCCGGGTAGCCACTCCACCAGGGTCTTGTGGGGCACAGAAGCCCAGACGCAGATGACACGGAGCAGGAGGCCGCCGACCGCATCCCGCCGAACCCGGCTGCCTCGGGACCAGACGCCCCCGCCGTCTCGCGCTGACGAGAGGCGGCTGAGGCTCACAGCTGTATCACGTGGGTGACTGTGCAATCCCTGCAGACGCTGACGGAGAGTTTTCTTCCACCAGTAACCCTCTTCGATCAGAAATAGAGAGTGAGTAAATTCCCCCAAAACTTAAACAAAGGTACAACACGGTCACACTGTGGTCTGACGCGAGTGCTCCAGCATCATCCACCCTCACCCTCCACCCTCACCCTCCACCCCTCAATCTCTGAGAAAAGTGCTCGTTTGTGTTTGTCATGCATGTTTGTTTTAACCACAGCGGTGAGTTTCTCGTGCTGCTTCACTGATGAAGCCCTCCTTACAGGAGCTAAATGAACAGGGAAGACCTTTCAAATGGGCCCATTAAAGCCCCTGATTAAACTGAGGGGGGAAAACAGATATGGCTGACTGGACAGAGCCTTCACTGGGCTTCATTTCAACAGAGCCCATGAGATGTCCTGGCTAAGCCGGGCTAATTTATTCATGCTGGGTGCCGTTTGAGCAAAAATCGATGGAGCAAAACCAGAGAGGGTAGGAAAAAAAAAAAAAAAAAAGTGCCCCAGTTTCCGCCCTGAAGTGGGTCAAAAGCAGCCATTTACACCCTCGAAAAACACCCATCATGAACTGGACCTGATGCAAACAAGCCCGACACCAAAGGGCCGGGAGCCAGACAGAGCGAAGGGGAGACGGGAATGTGAGAAAGTGGGATGAAGGAGGGAAAAACCAGGGTGGTTTGGTAGGTTTAACAGGAAGAAAACAAGGGCAGATCGGGTTCACTTTGTGTTCTTTCTTTCATCTGTTCTGGGGGAACAGAGCGGAGGAAACAGCAAAGCGGGGCTCGTTTGTGGAGGCGCTCCATCTTTATAACCCCCTGAAGGCCAAGGGACTAAATGCTTTAATGAAGTACAAGGAGTACAAGAAAAACATTTTAAAAAAATAAAACACAACAACAACAGCATGTGCACCCACACACCAGTAGCAAGAGAGAGCGTGGATCACTCTGCGAGGGGGTAAAGCTCTCGGAGAAAGGGAAGCAAGGGCTGGAAGGAAACCAGACACTCCAGATGGAAACCCTCACACCCGGACGCAATCCTGCCAGAGTCTCCCGCACAGGTAATATCGGCTGGGGAATATTCCACATAACGCCTGTTGAGGGGTTTCGGCTGAAA
>JAOYMR010000003.1:12073925-12085573 GCA_025802075.1 Tenebrosternarchus preto
CAGTGTTTGGAGTTCTTTTTCTAAATCAGTGCCAGGTCTTTGTTACAAATGAATAACCAAAATCCTATACATCCTGTCCCCATGCAGCTCAGTTAGACAGTGTTCCGTGTTTCTGTGTTTTCTGTGTCTCTCTCTCTCTCTCTCTCTCTCTCTCCCTTATACACACACACTCCAGTAGGAGATACCCACTGCGGATATCTCCTGCTGCATCTCTTGTCAGCTACTTTTCACTGTTCTCAAGGAGGGACAGATTGAGACAGAAGCAGCTGGATCTATCACTGCACTCCTTCCCACTGTGAGAAAACAAACACACACACAACATACACACACACACACACACACACCGACAGCTGCTCTGCAGGCACGGGCATTGCTTTCCTGGTGTTTATCCTCTTATCAGACGTCTCTATAAAAGACAAGAGTGAACTGATGTCCTGAAAGCTGGTGCTCACTCCTCCTTGCTACCATCAATCACACAATCCTGCACAAAGGCTGACATGACATATAAACCTCATGGGTCACCAAATTAGCCTGCTGAGCATGTAAACATCTGTTTTGAATATTTCAGTAAACACAAATTAGACCACTTGATACAAGAAAGTGAGGTCAATCACGGGTTGTTTCATTTCTATTTATTTCTTGCAAGTGAGAAGCGGATGTGTCTGAGTAACAGTCCTCAGGCTAATTCTGTGATTATGCATAATTTGAGTCGCCATTTTCACACAAACTTTTCTCACAGTTAAGGCTAAATGGGGTTGCTAGGCAACTCAAAGCAGCAACCTACATTCAGCAAATCCCATAGTGTGGGGAGTATTACGTAAGAATGTGTTTGCAAGACCCCTGCATTGCCACTCAAGCCCTTCAGTGGTCTATGGGCAGAGTTAGCTTTGCACAGGAGACAAAACAGAAAACACAGTTGTGTGTGTGTGCGTGTGCGTGCATGCGTGCGTGTGTGTGTGCATGTGTGTATGTGGAAAATATTTGTGCATGAAGTCAGAACCGGCACTGAATTTACACTGAACCAGAAAAGAATCAGAAATTTAAAGCACATGAAAATTGGAAACCGAAGCTCATGCTTTTCCGCAGCCTGACAAGCTCCACCCCCGACAAGTGGGCGTGGTTTAAAAAGAACTAGGCTCGGAGGACGGAGGCAGCCGTGAGTCTCTGCAGTAACTCCAATGTGAAGTTGAATAAAGGGAACAAAACAATGGAACCAGAGAGGGAACGCCAAACAGGAAACCACAGGACTGCTGGACAAACACACTAACAGGCTGGATGTGCAGGAACTGTGAGGCTTAGTGCTCACAATGGGCAACACAGGAACCGCGTGCAGACAGTGATTAATAGGAAAACAAGACACAGGTGGCGGCTGTTTGGGTAGGCGGTAATGCTGGGGGTGTAGCCGTGGTAGGTGTCACAAGCGCTGAGGTGATGATGGTGTTCATTATACAGATGAGCGATTGATGTCCAGTTCTGACCTTGTCCAGTCACATCACCAGAGTTTTCAACACCCACAGTACTGAACCGCATACTGCGTAATGACACGGGCCTCAGACAGACAAGCAGTTGTTTATTTAGCAGCGGTGATATTGCTGCAAACCCGAGTAAACATATCTCAGGCTGCGCTGTGATGGTCGAATGTGGAGTTGCACACTATCTACTATGAATAGGTCTCTGTTCGCAGTCTGGTTTTCTTATCGGTACTGGTACGTGCCTATCTGTGCTGAGACTCCTTTCCTCCCACTGCGTGAGTCTGAGCGCACATGGGGAGACAAACAACGCACTGCCTGTCCTTCCTTTGAATATGAAGTATTTAAGGACGTCTTGGCGAATGTTTTTAAAAATAGATCCGGAGCAGTGGGCCACACGTTGCAATCAGCGGGGGGCCATGAGGGGCCTGTGGCGAGGGACGTCTCAGCAGACGGAGCAGGCAGGGAGATCTCAGCAGACGAGCAGCCTGCGCTTCTCCAGGTCACGGAGGGTCTGCCCGGTCCGTCAGCCCCGTCGTCTTAGCGACATCAACCCAACGGAGGGATTTCAAAACAACAATCTGGTTTAACATCACTGAGGCAAAGTTTATAACTAAAAACTGCCTCCGTTCCTCAGACTTCCTCAGGCTACATTATGCGTGTGCGTGTGTGTGTGTGTGTGTGTGTGTGTGTGTGTGTGTGTGTGTGTGTGCTCGCAAGTGTGTGGATAAGGATTATTTTTTATATGATTTACATGAGCTATATTTAGTTTTTACTTGTGCCAGGCCGGCAATGAATAAACAATCAGTCAGCAGGGAGCAGCCTGTTCTGCAGGAGATCGGAAGCAGAAACAAACCCGCAGATCAATAATTGGTGGTGGAGTTGCTGCCGTTTCTTTTTCTCATCCCACGTGCCATTTCCCGAGCCTCACTGTGAGATCCAGCCTGTTGCTGGAGACGTGCCTCGCCTCGGAGGAAAGCAAGAGCAGAGAGACTGAAGAAATGCGTGGAGTGTCACGCGAATCCAATGGGAACATCCAGCATGGACAGGTCCAGAGCCAGGACTCCAGCGTCCACAGGCAATCCCACCGAGCGGCACGGCGTCTGGGTAAACCACTCAAGGCTAGTGGCTTCTACTGTTTGTGTTATATACATTTTTTGTTTTCAACAATAGCATGGCTTACCTGTGCAGGTTGTTGAGCTGTACTAAGATTAAGTAGGTTAACAGTCTGACTCACCTCGGGAGCTTTTTAAGAGGCAAACATAACATGACACTTCCTCGACTCATATGATGACTGGTGGTGTTACATTGTCGGGCCCCATTCAAACATTCCATGGACACCCATTTGGCAAGTTGCCCTGCCAGCATTTTCAAGCCTCATTGATGGTTAAAGGGAGAAGAAATTCTAGTGGTGGTAAGGAGTGGAGAAAGTGGAATTTCTGTTTGTCATCCAAGTCCTACCACGTACTGAATCAATGCCCAGGAAAAGAGGGAGAAAAAAAAATAACAGAAGTGAGTGGAAACCTGGAATAGAGACATGAGCAGACCATGCTGCCAAGAGCTGTTTCCTGCTGAGAAAGCACTGAGTTCCTTCACCAACAAAGAATGGCAATGCTCATACTAATGTCTCACCTTCAGACGCCCCCAGATTGTCTTTACTTACTTTACTTTTTCCTGTAACTAAAATGTTGAATCTAGCCTTATGCAACATGACAAAGATATGTGTTCAAGAACCAAAACAGGAAAAGAATGGAGCAATGGCCCATTGATTTTGTTGCTCCTGAAAGAAGACAGAAGAGTGAGGAGGGCACAGGGTCTTCTGCTGGCTGCTATGGTACACGTCGCCAGGAAGCCGCTTCTCTCCTCTAGACCAACGTTACAACCCCAGAGGTTAACAGAGAGAAGACTAATAACAGGACGGACGTCAGCACGCAGGGGTGTGGCGCTGTACACGCGATCAAATCCGAAACCCCAGAATGGAAATGCTGAGCCACCGTTGTTGCCACCTCAGGATTAACTCGCAGTTTCATAACAGAGAGCTTGGTGAACATATGTGCTGCACGTTTGCTACTGTTAATCAAAAAATCCCTGGTGCATTATCAAAAAAAAACTTGGCCCGGACACTGAAACAATAGCTGAAATTTCCAAATGCCTGGTCTCAAGCTAGGTAGAAGACATCTAGACATTATCTAGAACATTTCTGGCTAATTAAATTGCTTCTGTTGCTAATCTTTCACATGTCATCGAGGTGAGCATCTTCTTTCTCACAAACTTTGTACACAGCGTGTATAAAGTGCGAGCGGCACATAAAACGAGGTTTGATGCTTTTGTCAGACGCTTCTACACCTTGCTGTGGTTTCCGGCAGCACTTCCTGTAAAGCAACGTATCCATGGGCCTCGCCCTCTGGGGCACCTTACACCCCCATCCGTTATATGAATTATTGAGAGCGTAACACGTTCACGTGTCAGATTAATATTCACGTCGCGCGCTCTTTCACAACCTGATTCCTCTTTGTGGGGGATATATTCTGCTGTTGCATGGATTCACCTGTTGAATAAAAATCACACTATGAATGCGCTATGACACAGTCAGAGAAGTTCTCGGCTTGGCGGCAGTATTCTCCTCGCTTGCGCGCATCATCTTATATCTTCCACAGTTCAGGTGAAGCACTTGGCTGGACATAGCGATGATAGCGTCCTTGTGCTTCTGCACAAACGTGCATGAAAAGCTTAAAGAAAACTAATTCCAAGTTGAATATATTGGCTGTGTTTTAACTTGATCCTGCTGACCTCAAACGATCAAAGAAATCCTATCAATTTTTCTAACAATAATCATAGCTTGCTGACTGTATAAATTATTCATCAATGTCAGTCATCACTATGAATTTCCAGAGGTGGTGTTAACATGGAGAGTATTATAAAGGAAGGGCTCCCCCTAGTGGTATTCACTCCCTCAAAGCACAAAGCACTTGATTAATTTACTACTAGACTGTTTGGCTTTGTTATACCATCCAATTGATGTTCCTGAGCATCAAAGATTATACGCAACATGTTTCGAAAACTGCACTTATACAAATTGAGCTTCCACTTTGCTCCAATTTATTTAATCTTTACTTATAAAACACAACAGCCCTAAAAAGAAATGATGGCAGTGGTCCTAAAATAAAACAAACATGTATGAAATATGTAATGGTGTTGCGTTAGCATTAGTAATGTGAAGTCCCAGTACAGTTAAAACATCACAGCAATAAAACAAAAGATCTGTTTTAATAGAGTAACATTATGTGCACTGACAGACTGAGGCTGGCGTGGTTTGCCTGGAGTCGAGTTATGTAAATAAACACTGATCGATTGGCCTATCCTGAAAACCACAGAGCAGTACTAAGGTACATATACGACATTCCCTTTTTCTCTGTCTATGACAGTATTTTACAAACCGCATAGCAAAACTGAATTCCATAAGCAGCATATTGAATCCTTGGGGCCTTGCACCAACACTGACCTCTTTAACTACAGGTTCAAACTATGTTTGAGCCCCCCAGAAAAAAAAATGTATTTGAGGGCAAATTCCCTGTCATACCTAGTTTTGAAATTTTGATCATTGGAACTGTGATGGTTCATATTTGCTGAGTTATTCCACTGCAATGGAAAATGTATGACTATACAATCCCAATAAAGTAAAGCCCCTATGACAAACACCTTTGTCTGCAGGAGAATCAAAGCTATTTTCTTTCTCTTTTAATCTGTTAGTACATGGCCAAAATATAAAGTAACCCAAAGAATGTTTGTCACTCTTAGTAAAGATAGAGTGGCTAAATTTGAAAGTGAACGTTAATGCTTAATAAACCACTTGTTGAATATGATCCAACTTGCATTTTTTTAGGTCGATTATGGGAATATATGTCAGTGTGTTCATAGGAGTTTGTAGTGCTGTGAAGAACTGACATTTTTTTTACTTTTGAATAATTACCTCCCTGAACGGTCAGATTTCTGTCATGTTGATCTCTTATCTAGAACAGTCATTTTTTCCATAGCCCTTTTTAGATCATCTTTAAGAAGGGTGTGACTAATACTAGAAGGTACTGTAATGCTAGAAGGTAATTTGAGATTAAGCACAGTGACAGCCATGTCTTTGTATGATATTACATATATCACTCATTTCAAATGTAATGTGCTCTATAAGACAGGAGGCCTATTTCCAGAGCCCATTCAACTTCTGTATATACTGATGCTCCAGACATCTGTAGGACCCCCACACACACACACACACACACACACACACACACACACACTTTCCTAATTGGGAATGTGGCAGTGTTCCAAACCAACCAGTCACATTCAACCTCATGTTAAATACTTATTAGTACACCCCTGCCATTCATTACATGTCTGATTAACCACAGATGAAGTTCAGCTGTTCCAATAGATTTTTCCTGATGTCTCCTTTCTAACTTTCAATGGGGAAAAGTCCATTTGGATTCGTTTTACACTAATAATGTAGTGGGGCTGTGAGGTAATATAATTATTATATTTCAGTGATGTCAGTCCTGTCTAAATCTGACCCACCTGTCATTTGTCCTCTTACTCTGCACAAGCAGAGAAGTGTTCAAGGAAGCATTTAAAGGTGCTTTTATCCATTCCCCCTCTATCACTATTTCAAATAAACTGTAAAATATGTAGAACCTAAAAAATATTATTGCTTTTTAGCTCTACACTTGTGTATTAGGAAAAAATGCCTGAGGAAAAAATGTTCTGGCATGGAGTTGTGTTTGGAGTTCACCGGCTGTCAGTCACTTTGTGACGTTGCTCAGTCTCCCACTACTCCATCCCCATCTCTTGGGTGATGGATGCTCTGGCCAAACCTCACTACTATACAAGGAAGAATTTGTTACTTGGGTAACCTGACAATAAATCTCTCTGGAAAGCAACTGAAATGTAATTGTAATAATGCCATGTTAATTTGCCAAGTAGAATAAATCAGTCCTTGACTGTGGGACAGCAGTGTTGAATGCCTCTCCTGGTACTTATCATTTATCTAAGCTTCTGCATATACGCACTGTTGCCTTGAGATAACGGCTACCGAGCTTCACTGCTAGTAACTTTTTAAATGATGAAATATTAATAATAAACTGCCTGCATCATTGCTTGAGAGTGAAGACGTGGCAACTTTGGAAATGCTAGAAAACTATAACTGAACTCCGCTGGATAACGTCGATCGTCATGCTTTGTGTTTTATTGTAAGTTCGGAAGGAAGACCCAAAGACTAAAAAAATAAAAATCTAAGTATCACGTTCACCGGTTTATCCAGCAGAAGAGATCCAACAGAATTTATGCTGTTCATGCTAAATTCAGAGCCTACCATTTACATGCTGCAACAGAAATTAATTCAGATTAATTCAGATTAGTGCTGCCCACTAGATGCTTCAGGTAAGCAGTTTGTGAACATTATCAAACCATTTAGCTCCAACAGTGATGGCATGGGCAAATTCCCAAAGTCCCTCACTTTTTTAGCTGTTCAAATGTTTTATGTGAACAATAACTGGAGTTATTGATCAGTGCCTACATGATTTGATATATTTGACTGTATGTGTCCCTAATAAAGTAGCCAGTGTGAATGCATGTTTTGTACATTAATATTTCTCTGGGAAACTAGTATAATGCACAGCAATTCGCATTTTTTTTTACTAACAAACAGAAAACACAAGGTCTGTTACCAGGTTTCAGGGAATATCTGCAAGAGGACGTGACAATATCATTTGAAGTACGCCGGTTTCTCAAATCACGCTGGATCCGACGCAACCATATACGTCACGACAACGTGCAATGGGATTGGTCAGAAAGTGTCTAGGTCTACCTGAGAGACCTCCCATTTGTTCATGTGACACGTCGATCGTATAAAGTCCTTTCCCTGTGCATTTTTGACGGGACCCTAGTTGTAGAGGGAAAATGTATCGCTTTCGTTTGCAGGCTTTCATCGGAATCGCTTTTTATTCTTTACCTTTCACTGTGGCATTGGAAGACAGTAAATTTAAGAGACATTATAGTAAAAACTGGTCGTGTATTGGCTGATTTTAGGTTTCTGTCTTATATTTTTACAAAGATGCCAAAACCCAAGAAGAGGAACGGCAGGGGTAAGTGAAGTGGTAGCTAGCTAGCTAGCTACGTCGGGAAATAACCGGTTGTTTTGGCCTGTTGTCTGACCATGGGATATGTAGTCTTTTGTACGTCAATACGCCATTTGAATCCTTGCAAAAAGGAGGTTGAGTAGAACTACAATGCGCATGCCAACTCGACCTGTTTTGGTTGAGAGCCAACAGATTTTTGGCTTCTGAACGTTAAACAAAAGAATTTTTCTTAATTTAACTTGTTGACAATTTGTTTTTTTGATGTTGACGTATCGAGCTCACTTAAACGTTTGCATGTGCATATTGTTTTCTGTAACTGTAGAATTGATTGTGCGTCTGCGTTCCCAGCTTGCCAGTTAGCGAGATCTTTGCATAGCTAACGCTCGCTAACTAGACAGCTAGCTAGTTAACTAACTATTCAGTAATTTTTAGAGCGTTGTGCTTTTAACTTGCAAACGAACGAGTGCTAACGAACAAACACTCCTAACCTGCTTTTACAATTATGTGAATAAGTTTTTTGAGGTCTAATCTCTGCGGTTCTTCCTCTACCTTTAGCTGCATTGCTAAACGCATTCTAGATTCAAGCTACTTGAATAGCTACGCTATCGCTACTTGTTGAAATTACGTACTACATAGTTGGCTGGCTAGCTAATATAGCTAACTTCAGTAAATAAACGTGACAACAGCTACATAACAGCATATATTTGACGCTGATGTCAAATCTGTTAACTAGCGTCAGCTATCCTCGCTAGCTAGCTAGATTTGTAGTGCCAAATTAGCTGTTAAACCATTCAGACAGCCAGGTAGAATGATCTTTGGCCTGCAAATGGAGACACATTTCTGTTCGTTCAAGATAAGTTACAGCGAGCTTATTTCCTTACTGAAAGTTATTGATAAGTAGCCCCAAACTGGTATTATATAACGCAGGCCTGCTGTGTAGGCTTAGTAGAGATCGGAATCAACCAGTGAGCAACGTAACTCTGTGTAGCGGGAGTAGTTATGTTGGTGTTCAAAAATAAATGTATTTAAACGCCGGTTTGTAGGTGTGCGTGATCTTCCTGGCACGTGAAAGCATCGTGTTTATTGTCGGCTAACTGCGTCATCCTAGGTGAGGGACGTGTCCTAAGCCACTACCCCTCAACTACAATAGGTCTTTCCCAGGAATACAGTCTGGTTTCAGCGAACAGGTGTGTCGTGTGACCTTATTTCCATTGGCATTTCGCGCAACGTTGTTTGCCTAGCTTAAAACGGTGGTTGTCATGGTTGCGTTGACATGAGAAACATGATGCCTGTCTCCCTTCAAAGGGTATTGACGGTACAAACCACTACTTCCCCTCTAGTCAGTAAATCTTCAGAACTGTTTTTGTCAGGTGCCCATCTACATTCACTGCTACTCCGTTTTCCAAAGCCATTTCTTCGGTGCGTGTGGCCAGTGTGTGAATTGTCTGTGTTGCAGGGGGACAGCATGGAGCTGTGCAGCCTTTCAGCGATGAGGACGCTTCCATCGAGACGCTCAGTCACTGCAGCTGCTCCAGTGACTCCACCGGCGTGGCTGAGGAAGGTGCGTTTGCACGAGAACCTCATCAAAGATGGCCCGGGGGGGGGGGGGAGGTGGAAAGGTGGTGGTGTGATGTTGCCTTTGTCTCTCACCAGCAGGTGGCGAGGCTGAGGGAAGTGCTGAGGTGGACTTCCAATGCAAACTGAAGGTCTACATCGACTGCACGGTTGACAAAAGGTTCGCGTCCAGTCCGTGTCCCAGTTCTGTTTGCTTTGCTGCAGTGCAGATGCTTGACCTAAAATCTTTTGATGTGTTTTTGGTTCTTTGAAGTGCCTCTGAACAATTTTTTTTTTTTTCTTTTTCCCTTCTAGTGCTAAAACTAGGCAAGGTGCGCTTGATGGATTGAAGACTGCCATGGCAACCAAAATCCTGTATGAGTTCCTTTTGGAGAGAAGGATGACCATCACGGACAGCATTGAGCGCTGCTTGAAAAAAGGTTCATAACTGTTTTTGGAAAATTCAGGTGCCTGATGTAGCTAATGCAGACTAATGGTATCTGGAATAGATGAATCTGATGAAGAGAACAGGGTTGTGCTTGGCAGTTTTTCCTTTTAGCTCTGCACAAGCTTATGGCAACAAGTGCTCTCAAGTACTCTTGACCCTCTTACAATGTGCTAAGAGGCCTGTATTCTGCTTTAGTGTGTACAGGAGTGACCTTCAGTTTCTACAAACATCATCGATGGCCATTCCAAATCATCTTGTTTCTTTTTACCCCAACTCCGTTTTGTTTTAGTAGGCCTGCTATTGCCTGGCTTAATGTGAGCAAATTCCCTTTGTGATATCTTTTTTGGTCATCTCCTTTGCCCTGTGGTGTCCTGCAGGTAGAGGAGAGGAGCAGCGTGCTGCTGCGTCTCTTGCATGTCTCCTGTGCATTCAGCTGGGCTCCGGGATCGAGAGCGAGGAGGTCTTCAAGACCCTCAAGCCCATATTCAAAACCATCCTCAGCGACGGAGCAGCTAGCATCCAGGCCAGACAGGCAGTGAGTTGCAGGGCTTCACTAGACAGAGTCAGACCACAGTAAATGCCAAACGGTCCTAGTGTTTCCAGCGCTCTTCCCCCCAAAAAATGTTTGATTTGTAATGGCCCGTTTGTTTCCTTTTCAGTGTGCAACAAGCCTGGGTCTCTGCACTCTGGTAGCGGAAGATGACATCTTGGTGAGTGCTGGAATGCCTTGAATGGTGTTTGTGGTATCTAGTATATTGTACTTTGCCGCCAATTAGCTCTTATAAATCATGGAAAAGTGTGTATGTAGATTGCGCTGGAAGTATCGGATTGAATCCGAGAAAGTTCTTCCAGGCTGAAGGCCAAGTGCAATTTGATGCCAGTGAAGGCAGTTTGGCAGTAAACGCGGCTTTCTGCGGTAAAAGCTTCATTGCTCGGCAAAAGCCGCGGAATGAGTCCACGTAGGCCCGCGGGCTGACTGCAGCGCCTCTCGTGCAGGACGTGTACGCCACCATGGAGTGCTTCGAGAGCCTCTTCACCCGCTCGTACGTGCGTGCAGACGGCAGCAGGCCACCTCTGAACCCTGCGACCATTCAGCTGCACACCAACGCGCTGCTGTCCTGGGCTCTGCTACTCACCATCTGCGACTCCAGCCACGTCACGGCCGTCGTCCACAAGTACGCCTCCCTCTGCTCACGCGCTCCCTGGTCCCGCTTGCTGTCGCTCCTTTCAGAAGGGGAGCATGACCCTCCTTTTTTTCCCGTTCCAGACACCTGGCCAAGCTGCAGCGGCTGTTGGAGAGCGAGGACGTCAACATGCGCATCGCTGCCGGGGAGACCATCGCCCTGCTGTTCGAGATCACCAGGGATGTGGAGCTGGTGAGTGTCCTGCCAACCCCTCGCATCTTCTGTGCCTGCCATGAGCCGCCCCCCCCAACCATGTATTATGGGCTGTTTCAGGACTTGGATGGCGAGGACACAGGGGAGCTGTGTGCCATGCTGAGCGCTCTGGCCACCGACTGCAACAAGCACCGTGCCAAGAGCGACAAGAGGAGGCAGCGCTCCGTCTTCAGGGACGTGCTGAAGGCCGTGGAGGTGAGGAGGACGCCTCCGCTCTCGCAACAGACGTCGGCTTGCGGGTAACGCGGTTCTAACCCACCTCCTCTCCGCCCGCGAGCAGGGAGGGGTCTTCCAGGCGGAGACGATTCGCTTCGGAACGGAACGCATGACCATCGACAGCTGGCTGAGGAAGAGGACCTACGATGCCTTCAGAGAGTTCGTGGGATCCGGGATGAACTACCATCTGCAGGTACAGCAAATGCGTGCTTAAGCACAGCCGGTGTTCGGCGTTGGGCTTCTTTACAGCCAGCCGAAACGAACGTTCCCCAGCGTTCTTATCGTGTTTCTAGGCGAATGAATTCATCCGCGACGTGTTTGGCCTGGGACCACCGGTGCTGGTCGATTCTGCTACACTCAAAGCTATGAAGAGCTCCCGCCTGGAGAGGGTAAGGACTTGTTGCACAGCAGCATATACTCTTGTTGCTTTTAAAAAAAA
>JAOYMR010000003.1:12109333-12121093 GCA_025802075.1 Tenebrosternarchus preto
CTCTCTCTCTCTCTCTCTCTCTCTCTCTCTCTCTCTCTCTCTCTCTCTCTCTCTCTCTCTCTCTCTCTCTCATATATCTAGCTTACAATTCTACAGAAAGCAAGGCTGCCCCCTGTCTGTAAGATGAGGGAGGCTGGGTTTGGTTGATCAGGTGGCAGACAGTACAAGTCCATCATGGTGATGGGATTTCACTTGTCTAGCCTACCAGTTACACAATGCTTTACTGCAACTATCTAGCTACGTTTTTCCTTTACTTCCTTTATTAGGCGTATCCTTGAGTGAGCGAGTGAGTCAAACGTTGAGGTTAAAGGCAGCCTTTCTGCTGCCTTGGACGTTCAGAATTTCAGCAAGTCACTGAGTGCCACTAGTTGAGAAAACAGCCATGGACATTTTAGCCTGAGACGAGGAAGTGACTCCGCTGTGCCCACAATGCTTTGCAGTTAATGATGAGGGAAAAAAAAAATCAGTATACAAGTGTAACCTACATTCATTAAATTACATGGCTTTTTACAAGTAAAGGCGTTCAAGACGACTCTTAGCTTAGACCAAGAGCGCATAAGGAGGCATATGGTCACACTTCGGTACTACTTTGAGATGACTTCACTCAAGAGCAGTGGCAGTATTTTCACCGAAGGAAAATAGCAACTGCATCCATTAAGGGTTGTTGCCAAGTATTTTTTTTTTAAGTCTGTGTGGTTTTCTGGTAATGATTTAAATTGCAACTTATACAACAGATAATGAACAGTCACCTTGACTTCAGCTGAAGAAAATGTTCCCTAGAGGAGCGTCGTTGAGTCAAGCGTACTGTCCTTTCACTTTCCACAGGGTCAGTGTGACACAGGTTGGTGGAAAAAAGTCTGGTTCACACAACACTGACAGCACACTGTAGTAATAACACAGTTTCAGTGGAACAAATGGAAGTGGAGCCAATGGAATCTATTAAATGAATTTTAACGGTGTCCCTCTACAATATCAAACCCATGACAACCGTCTCCTTCAAAAGCTAAAAAAGGTTAAAAAAAAATTCTTATTCAAAATTAAACATGGCAAGGGCATGCTGGCAAAAACCACCCATCCTTATCTTCTATGCGCATGTGTGTGTGTGTGTGTGTGTGTGTGTGTGTGTGTGATTGGCTGTGTCTGACTCAGCAAGTGCCCCTGGGCCACACAGGAGTGCGCTTTTATTACCTAATCCAGTTTGGGAGATGAAGCCCTTAATCTAATCTCCTCATAAATGATTTCTGGTTTATACACGAATCACTGACCTTAGCCAATAGTGCTACACTTCCTAGCCTCAGTTAATGAAAGGGAAAGTACTTTTTTTCCTCTCTTTTTAAGACACATAGCACCAGGAGACTGATCCCTCACTGCTTCTAATAAAACCAAGCACTAATGCACCACTGACAGCACACATTCAGACTAACTGAATCCCACCTACCCTCCTGTTCAAAAATAGAGTCTCAGGGAAGTGGTAGTTTGCCAACCTGCTGTCCAGAGCTAATAAAACGCATCCAAGTGGCATTTATGTGGCTCCTGCAACACTGGCGTGGAGTCAGGGCAATGCTGCAGTCATAACCCAGAAGAACACTTGTGCTGACAGTTTCCATGGTACCGTTAATGACCTAAAATTCAAATACTAAATCCGATTATAGTATTTTCACCTTTTTACAGACCATAATTGTTTACATTAGTGGTCATGCACCAGGGACAATTTCTTTGTACCCATAAACATTTACAGTATCATTATCCCATTTAACTGTACGCTAAATTGCAGAAATAAAGAATTCAGGTCAAATTAGAATAAAAATAATTAGATAGCATACCAAAACCTGAACCATGTTGTTTCTGATTAAAAAGCACTTCTTCCATAACCTCACAGGCCCAGAGTGTGGAACTGTGCACAGGGGTCTGTGTGGGTCAGTGGACAGTCAGAGCTGCCCTTCCCTGCCAACTGCACACCACACACAAACCATCTCTCTGGCAAAACATATAAACGTTTATTATAGAAAAACAACTTTATAGGCTTTACAATTTTAAGTAAGCCACTCCTCGTACATAAAAGGCCCATGAAATCCAATAAATATCATATTACATGTTCATGTGGAAGTCTATAGACCAAGGCACGTAAAAATTGTCTGAGGACACGGCCTCCGTTGCACCACCCTTTATTCTTGCTACACAACAATGGAGTTCTGGCATTATATTGGTACCGATGGTTAACTTTCTAAAAGCATATTGTGTGAATTTAATGCTACTTTCACTGACATTTACTACCAGTGTAATTATCAAGATCCAAATCATACACTTGTGTCTCTGCACACACTTTTATATTACTAACAAAACTAAACCAAGCAAAGAACAGTTTTCTTAAAACAGCCAAGTTGCTAAACCTGTTTTATACGATTATCCTTCATATTTCACTGTACATTTCACAAGTTTCGCTGTAACAGATGTAATAAATACCAGTTGGCATTGGACTTGGGTCAGTTTAGACAATAATAATTACCAGCACTGGAATGAATTTTTCATCTCAGCGCGTCCCTTGGAGCCGGGTGTCAGTCCAGGACAAGAGGACTAAAGCAGCTACCCAAGACACCCAGAGTCAGGACAATTTAAACATGTATACACTTCAAAATGAAACAAAAACAATGGTTCAGAGAAATATCTAATTTAGAAAAATGTTTTGCTTTACTCGATTAATCTTATGACCACCTAACTGGTAGTAATATGCATATATTTTTGAAGCTTTTCTGAATCTTTTAAACCAAACCATGCAGCAGTAGAGAAGTTGTATAAAGTAAGGCATATATTCTGTGGAAGTGTAGCACATTGCACCAGAGGGTTTTTTTTTTTTTGTTCGTGTCTAGGACCGAACCAGTTTGATTCCCTGGCCCGTATCCAGCACAGCTGGGGGGAACCAGGCCAGTTTGAGTCTCCTGATGCAGCGCAGGCAGGCGCTACACAGCCACAGCAGGTTGAGTCCACAGCACCAGTTGGCCACAGTCACCAGCGGGTAGGTGGCCCGGGGGAAGTAGGTCTTCCAGTGCTTGGCAATGTCGTAGCCCGTGGGAAGGTGGAGGCTGTAGTCGCTCCAGCATTTGGACACCCCGTACGTGGCGGTGACGAGCCGGCCTCTCTCCGACCACTGCACGCCACTGTCCGGGTCGCAGTTGTACTTCACCCACTCGGTGGTGAAGTCGCCCAGGCGGGCCCCTTCCTGACTCTCGGTGTCCCCCACGGGACTCATCTCCGCGCCCTGCACTGCCACATACAGGCCTTCGACCTTCCGCACTGCCTTGACCCACGGCACGGAGTTCTCAGTGTCCAGGACCAGGATGAGGCGGGAGGAGAATCCGACGTTACGCTCCCTCCACAAATCGAGGATCTGCTCCAGGCGCAGGCAGTCGCTACCTGGAGACACAACAGGTCAGCTGTGTGCCAGGCAGAGGGAAGACACCTGCCCACAACCATTTCTACTGAGTGTGAGGAATTTACTCTAAAAACAGCCTGGCTGCACACTCACATGACATCATACCAGTTAGCACAGATGGCCTGAAAAATCACATACACAAGCCCAAAAGCACATGATATTTATAGATGCAGCTGATGGTAGTCATTTTGGGGGAAACCGAAGAAACAGTGTGATAAAAAAAATAAATAAATAAACAGATAAAGGCAAGTCAGCATGAGAGACAGGGAAATCTTGAGCACTGATGGAAGCGATGTGAAGTGCACTTCTCAGTTTGTGTGTGTGTGTGTGTGTGTGTAGGCCCACGTGCCCTGTCCAGAACCAAGCAGCACTGCAGGACCGTTCCTCAACCGGCCTGTTCTGATCAAACATTGTGACACAGGCTGCAACCTCATGTATTCCTCATAGGGATTAATGACTTGGTGAGGGGCAGCATGCACACACAGGGACCACCACAAGACGTTTCTCCTACAGTCTGGAATGCTTTCAGAACAATGAATAGTGAATGGCGAGTGAAAGCAAAAGCTGCCAACGTTTCACCAAGACTCCTGGTGAGGGGAGGATGTAGGTGTTAATATAACAGAACAAAACGATAAGGCCACGGGCCTTATTTATAACAAGGGTACACCATGCCTTCACCTTAAATAACCTTACGGTGCGCTCGGGGTGATCCGGCTTTTAAGAAACCTTTTAAGTCTCGCGTTTAAGCCACCAGGAACATCTGGAGCTCATTGGCGCTCACCTGCGGGGGCCCAGTCTCCGGTGGGCAGAGTGTGGCCGCTGTAGTAGACCAGGTAGGTGTCGTGGCGCGGCCCGTCGGCGGTGCGCAGCTCCAGGAAGGAACGCAGCTTGGTCTGCAGCGCCTCCAGGCTCAGGCCGCTGGTGGAGTAATCGCAGCCGAACGTTTGGACGAGGTGGTGCGAGAAGAGGCGCTGCACGGCGCTGAGCGTGGTCGTGGAGCGCGCGTTCAGCTCCAGAACGTGCTCGTGGCGTAGCAGCGCTGGCTGCCCGTCCATGCTGGGGGTGGGGTGGGGCGGAGCGGTGTAGTTGGGGTAGGAGAACATAAAAGTGCGAAGAACATGAAGGCACGTTTCGGTCACCTCGATCTCAGAAGGGCAGATGCAGTTAGGTGTGCGAAAAGTAGGAGTAGATGAACACTTCAGTCACACAGGAAGAGTTGAAATGAGGACACAAAAGAGGCTGGTAGAGTAGTGCAGTAAGGGATGGAAAATCTTGGCACAATAGAGGGGGGGAAAGAATGAAAGAAAGCTAGAGATTGGCCATGGACTTTTATGTGACTACATGGGAAGACCTGTATCAGAAGGTCATGCAAGTTCAGTTAACCTGCCCCAAGAAGAAAAACACAACAAAAACTCTCATAAATCTCATTCAACACGTCAGCCTTCAAAACACAGACCGATTTGGGGTCAAGGCTGCCACTAGCTTTGGTTTCCTGTTTGCTTGGATACAGCAAGCATATAAAACAAGTCCATTAAGCCTAGAAGACTAGTCTGCTGCAGAAACTCTGCACACACGCCTGCTGGAGACCGACACGGCAGATCTAAAACACGGTGACCTGTTAAAGCTACCAGTCTGGCTGTTTAGCTATTCAAGTGGAAATATAATTTCTTTTCGATCCTGCCTGTTGCCGTGGACGCGCTCTCCATTCCTCTGGCCAGCTTATATCGTCTCTTTTTAATGGTAACGTAACTCGTTAATGAAAATACTGAGTTATTCATGTGAATGTGGCAATACTGACCTGTGTGGGCTTATATAAGCATAAGGTTTACAAATCTTTGCATTTTTTGGTTAGACTAAAAACAGGTTGAATGGCTAAACTGATGTAATGGGGAAAAAAAAATAGGTTTCCCCTCACTTTGTTCCAATATTGAAAGTAGAATTTCCAAGTGAAAAATATCATTTCCCAGCTACTTGCTCCGAATATCAGAAAAGACGTACCATGGTATGTATTCCAGAGATTCAACGGTTCTGCCTCCACGGCTCAAGAATCTGTCCCTCTGTCCTTCCTTTTCTGTCCTCCTGCCTACCTCATCTCCCAGAGAAACCCTCATCATTGTAAAAACATGATCCGGGCCCATCAGACAGGAGATTACACCCTGCTATATTCCCCTCATGTGCCGGCTCCCCACCGGGACCCGGCTCTCGGCGCGCTGGAATACTGAGCGCCTCGCAGTCGTGGGGCTGCATTCTAATCAGCCTCCCCGGCGAAGGCTCGCGCGGCCCAGCCGAGTGAGAGGCGACGCTCCCCGCTGGGCCGGCGGAGGCCTGTGCTTATTAACGTCCATTAGTTTATTTCGCACTCGGTTTGCCGCCAGCCGTTTGGCCACTTCCGGTCATCGACCTCCCCCCTCTGTGCTTAAAGGTCCCGAGCTGACTGCTCTAAGCGTCACAGACACCTTGAAGGCGTGCAGCGACACATCATAGCGTGTGCGGCTTCCTGCTATGCTCCGCCCAGACACCACGTCGTCCCAGCAGTCCAACGACGCGTGTACAAATGGCCCTACAATCCCCATACCGTGTGCTGACGATGTTAACAGCTCTCAACAAACATCAGTGCATTCAAGATGCCCGACTATGAGAATATGTTTTCTTACACAAATATTCAGAATATCCGAATGTGTGTGTGTGTGTGTGTGTGGAGTGTGTACTGCTGAGCGATTGTGCGCGTTTACCTGCAGTAACTGGGAGGAACGATCACAGCGTATCCCACACAGGTACCTCCCAGGCAGGTCCCCAGCTCGTGAAAGAGTCCGTGTGCCAGAGACTCCAAGGAGAGTACCATCAGGAACATGCTCATGAAGAGAGCTTTGGATACCTGCAGGGCAGAAAAGACTCTGTCAGTCCATCATAGCTGCATGCTCCTGATGAACAAACTCTGAAAACTAAAGTCACGTGAAAACGTTTCAGAAATGGAAGGAAAAAAAATGAGGTAGTTTGATCACACTGTAGTCTAACGGACTTTGCGGATATGGTTTGGCAAAGAATTTACAGAGAGAAAACTACTTCTATTGGAATATTTGGGGAATGTGGATCAACCGCAGTGCTTCACAGACAGAGGAGATACTGTGTTTCAGATATTCTAACATGGGAAAAGCTGCCCGAGTGTCTGAAACATGAGCATAAGTAACGGCTTGGGCTCAAGTGGGCATAAAGAGAAGACAGACAGTCTGTTCACAATGTCTGTTTTGCTGCAATACCAAGATTGTAGAAGCTTTAAGTGCACTCACATGCTAAGATCTCTCAGTTCTGCTTTGTTAACCACGCAGACGCTGAGCAAACCTAAAGTGCCGACTGATCCACCACTACGCCGATTTCAAACAACACGAAGCATACCGTACCTCTTCTTCCTCAGATTTCCTAAACCGCGAATCGCGTTTGAGCAATCTAGAATGACTCATCTGACAGTACGTTCTTCTTACTGCTCAGTGGCCCTCTGCTTTTGTTATTAACGGTCCTTCTGCCCAAAGTCTAACAGCTGGTGCTGCGAGCTGGTCCTCATTTAGGCCTACATAAGCAGCAGCAGGAACAAGTGTAATATTCTGCCACTTACTAATCAACAACAGCAAGGCTTAGTCAGTCTTCTCCTCTCTATGCATCATTCTGATTATCCTGTCATCAGATACCCTGCTTGGATGGAACTTGATGCATACATTTAAGCACAAATGTACCGTCCTCCCAGCTTACCTCACCGACACAGTTGATACAAAAGATACATAATGAAATAGAATAAAATATATACATGCATATAATGAAAACTGAACATTTTCATGTATTTTAACCAATCACTCTACCGATTCAATTTACTGAATAGATCTTAAGATGACACCTGAAAAAACAATAGACTTTTTTTTTGGTAAAATAAATAAGAGAGTTCTGAACAAAATTAGAAAACGTCCCCCAAAAAACAGTATTTAGATGCACATCCTGTGTCTGGGATCACTGCCTTTAAACGCTTCTTCTAACTATGAATTAGCTTGTCGTCCAGTATAAAATGGCCACTTTTCAGCTGCAAGCAGTATTTGCTTTATGCAGGGCTTTCTTTCAACCCTGCAGTCTCTTTTTATTTTTCAGCATAGAAAACATGGTAAAACCAGTATTATATGAATCTAATGGCACAGGGGTCAGTGATGGACAAGCACAAACCCAAGGTAAGATATGTGGATTTTTTCCATAAACAGTCTGCTATTGTTATTGGTCCAGATGTTCCACTTGTTCATTACCATGTGCATTGTGCATTAGAAGTGCCAATCTTTAAAATCACTCTCTGTCCCTTTGCCTGGTGTGGTGCATAAAAGGATAACAGCACATCACATCTAGAAGGACACTGAAAGGACACTCTTTAGCCAGTCTCTGGGTTTAAATATCTCGTTTCCTTGGAAACCTTCTGTATTACATTTAAATTTTTGACTACATCTGCATGTTTCATGACAGAACATAAGTGTACACACAAATATATATACGTGTGCGTGTGTATAATGTTGATAATTATTTGTCAGATTTAGCAGTCAGGCTAAATAGGGAAATAATTAAGGACTAATTATAGTCATATAAAAAGAGTTTCAGTCACAAAATCTGGCTACTAATCCACAACTAATTAAAACTGAGCGGTAAGAACAGGAATCTGAAACAACACTCTTACCTGCCATGAGACTGCCCCTAGTACGACGGTGGAGATCAGACTGAAGAACACGAGGCGTTCAGAGATCAGGCAGAAATGGCGCATCCCCCTGGATGCCATGACCCTGTCGATGGTGCGCACGTCTGACCGCTGGGAGGCTTGGACCTTCTGGCACTCGCTAAGCTTGGTGTGGAAACCCCACACTGTAACCAGTAACACCACATGGCACAGGATCCAGAAGAGGCCGAACACACAGAAGCCTGGGATGACTAGGTACCAAAACTGCAGGTTACCCAGCTTTAAGGCACACAGCACAAAGAACGTCAGCTCCGCAACAGCCAGCGGCAGCAGAGACAGCTTTCGCCACAGCCGGCCAGTCAGCAGGAAAGGCATCCAGCGCTCGGTCACAGACAGCCCGCTGAAGTAGACGTCCAGAAGAGGCTCGCAAATGAGCCGGCCCAGATAACAACCCAAGGCGAAGGGGTTAGCATGGACCTCTAGGGCCTGGAAGAAGGTAACGGAGATGACTACAGAAAAGAAGACCAGGTTGGGAAGGGCCAGGAGAGACTTCATGCGCAGGTCCACAATGATGGCCGCCAGAGAGGCCAAAAGGGCGATGACCGCTACCGACTTGTGGAGAACCATGGTGGTGCTGGCAATGGCGAAGCCCATGAGCTCGAGCAGCTCGGCCGAGGTGAGCACTCCTATCCGGTAGTTGGCGCTGCCGCACATTCGCTCAGTGAGGGCCCACAGCGAACGGACAACCACGCTAGCCAGCAACAGGTAGTTTGTGACCTGCTCCTTTACATCAGTCTCCAGGGAAGGGCTATTGAGGAAGCACAGAAGACCCTGCAGGAAACCAAACCATAGGTGGAACAGGCTAAGGCTAGCCCACTCCATGGAGAAGTAATAGTAGAGGATGCTGGAAATCCCCAAGACAAAAAGGCCCAGGATGAAGATGACCAAGATGGTTGGCTCAGAGGTGTGCTCCCACCGCACATACATGCCCAGACATACTGCTACCATCAGATTTAGACTGGACAGGTAGCCTAGGCAACACAGGGACGACCACATGTCCACGTCCTTGCCTGAATCCTCAGGACTCATTTTAGCTGCTTGGATGCTTGCAGACATTCAGGTTCCACTGCTCAGGAGAAGTGCGAAAGATACTGATTCATGAAAGATGTGTGAATGGCACCCACATTCATTCTCCATGAAAATAACATTGTCAGTCACTGAAAAGAAAGGGTGTTATGTCAGAATTAATGGATTTACACAGTATTCTTGCTACAAAACGTTTTCTTGCATGAAATAACACAGCTAGCTATTTAACCATCTACACATTTTACATTTCAGGCATTTACCAGACACGGTTATCCAGAGCGACTTTCAAAAAGTGCTTTGTTGTTGACTTGCAGAATGCATCCTAGCCATTAAGTAGAACAGACATCAATAGCCATTTGAACTACATCACTAAATACAAGAATCGCGCTGGTCCTAATAAAGAATAACAATAAAGTGCTCGAATTTGAGTTACTCAACATCTATTGTAGCTACTAGCTATCTAGTTAGCTATCCTAGCTAGATTGTTTGTCAACCCAAGACAGTCAATAATAGAAACTTTTGCTAACTACTAATTTTTCAGTCTGATGCTGTAATCTTGTAGATTACCTCTGAAGAACAAACTAAGGCAAAATTCAAAGAACAGTTTAGCAAGCTAACTAACTAGCTAGCTAGCTAGCTAGCAAACTCATCCCGACTGCCACATCAACCGAGATGCCTCTTATTAGCACTATTTTTACAACAATTTATTAACTAGCTAGCTACCACTGTTGGCGCTGCTAAAGGCAACCTCACTCTCGACATCGAAAAAACCGCCGGTAACGATTTATTTAAAAAAAATGTCATTTTATAGTGTTTCAGTTAGAAATACCACAGTATAATAGTCCTTACACTTATTTATGTGGCAACTTTCTTCTTGTCCTGCTCCACATACTTCCGGACTCCCATCAACGGAATCTCAAGCGGGTCAAAAATATTTCTGCGAGAGTAAACGTGTTTTTCTTGTTTAACAGATGAGCCTTCACTGTCAGTTGCTTCCGGAATTTTTACTTTTTATGTGCTTTTCCCGACAATAATTATGTTATATTAGGATATTATATCATATTAGAATATGAATATTTAAACTAAATTGCTATGAATAGTATGCTAACTTAGTATTCTTAACACCACGGTATTGGGTGCAATGGGGGCACAAGAGGAGCTCCAGAGGCACTCCAGGCCTTGCTCTCTCTCTCTCTTTTTCTTATTAGCAGCACAGGAAATGGCACCTCGGAGCAGTGTGGCATTTTCTCTGCAGGGGTTCTGCGTAGGTAGAAACTCACCGACTGGGTAAACACAAGGCAGGCAACCTCCTACACAAGTCCCTGAGGAGGGGAGGGGGGGTGCTGGATACAGAGAAACTAATGATGGACAGAATGAGAATGAGAGAAAAATGGACTGATGTTTCATAACATCGGGTAGCTCTTACAGAGAATAATGTCTTTACCATCATGAATGCCATGCTATTTCAATTCTGTAACTGAATCTTGATCCCTAAATTAGCTTGCTGGGAAAAAAAAAAATACTGAGAAATGTAAACCTCCAGCCCACCCAGAATTACTGCTATTTCTCTGTCCTCCATTTCTGAGCACAAAGCACTAACAGCACTGGGCTTTTAAGCAGGAGATAAACTGGCCCTCCAGATCAAAAGCACATTTAATTCACACCTAAAAGAAGCCTTTAAAAGTTTTATTTAGGATTTTCTGCTGATACAACATGATAAATGCAAAGAGATTAGGATCATCAAGGAGAAATCTAATTCACTACTTCAGCGACATTTGACCAAAGAAGTGTTTTTTTATAACCCACAATTTGTGTGTGTTTCTGTGCTTGTATGCATGTGTTTTGGTGTATGTGTATTTGAGAGACGGGTAGAGAGACACAGCATCTTTCTGCTGTAGGCTATCTGCATTTGAATCATTAAATCAACTGGCACTTCTCTATTAAGTATGTGAGTCTACAGAAGACTCATTAGGCTGCATGACTTAATTTTGTGTGGGAGATTGTTAAAGTAGACTGTTCAAGTAAAGTGTGTGTGTGTGTGTGTGTGTGTGTGTGTCCTTCTGTGTGTGGGTGTGTTTGTGGGTGTGTGTCTGTGTGTCACTTTCTCACTGAAGGCTGTGAAAGGTGCTGAAGTCACACCATCCCACCGGAGTCACACCGAAGGAATGCGTGGTATAGACAGAGGAGTGGATAAAGCAAGGGCTACGCAGTGTTTCTGAGTGCAGTAAGAGGTCAGCGCCTTTTATAAATACACCCAATTAGTCCACTTCCACCTCCCCTTTTGAATGAAACATTGAGGTCATTCATCATAAAATGAGGCCACATTTTTCTGCAGGAACGAGATAAGTGTGGCAAAGGGAACGCGATCGCTTTTTAATTAGCATTAGCTCGTCCTCATGTAATTGAAAGCTCCCTGCTACCCAAATTTGTCTGAATGAACAACAAACAAATTTCAGTGAGTCACTTAAATTTAATGTGCCACCTGCTTGGCTTATGGGGGGGGGGGGGGGGGGGGGGGGGGGGGGGGGGGGGGGGGGGGGGGGCGGGG
>JAOYMR010000003.1:12122526-12134236 GCA_025802075.1 Tenebrosternarchus preto
GGCGGTGTCTTCTGACTGTTCGAGACTCAGAAGCTTGGCGTATGCTACCTGGCGGTGTCTTCTGACTGTTCGAGACTGAATATGAGCTGAATATAGTTTACGTCGTCCACAATGTCTAAATGTAGTAACCAAAACACACTTAAAACAATGTCCCACTCCTATCTCTGCCCATCACTAGACTATAATAACTTAAAAGGAAAGACAGTGAAGTATGTTTTGTCTAATATACCGTGGCCTTTCTGTGCAAATGTGACCTTGATGTCAGTGGTGATTGTGAAAATTCACATAAATTACAAATGTAATTTAGAGCACTCTCTGAGACAGGCACATATAGAGCCACAATGACTTTTTAATAATCTGACCAGTATAGTTCTGCAGAGCTACAACAGTGAACTCTGGATTCATTAATTGAACTGACTGAGAGGAAATTACAGTTCAACATTCATTTCTTTGCTGAAGCTAAAGTTACATGACTAGCCTTGAGGCTGCTAAACAAACCCAATATTGCTTTCAAAGGCTGGAATGTAACATTTGTGTTACCTTTGACTTCAATGCTTATAGTCACTAAATGTGCATATTACTTAATGTAAACCAGCCACTACTACTTTATAGACTTGATCCATTCATTTGATAATGTTTCTGCATTATTACCACTGGAGTGAGTTAATTCTACAATTGTAATTTGAATTCTCTACAACATTAAAATGCACATACAGACACACAACCTCAACCAGATAATTATTTGAATTAATACTGAAGTAAATGACACTGATTTTTTAGAGGGGAAAAGGCTAACTAGACCATGTTGCCTTTTGGCACCTAATGTAGGGCATCAAATCAATTAAGCTGAGTAAGCAGTCAGCTGAAAGGGATTCGGGCCTAATTGCCTGTGTCCATGCTGAACAGATGGTGACGGGCCATGTGAGCAAGTCACCAGTTCTCTATCCTCGATTCCAACAGCAAGCAAGTCTGGATCTGCAGCACTTTCACTGCAACACAGAGCCATCAAATGCCCTGACGAAGGACAGAGCTGCACGAAGCTGCTAATTTGATTCGCTACGTTAAAACAACCGACTTGCAATTGAAACACAATAGGCTGTGCTAAGCCTCGTCCAAAATGGTAGGATTCCTGTCTTCATGCTTGTGGTTTGCAGTGGCATGGGCTGGAAGAGGGAGCTGCCATTTCTCTTGCACTCCTCTCACTGTCTGGGCCGGCCATGAGTTTACCACAGGAGAGCTCCCCCTGCTGGCTGGAGACAGGGAGAGATGTGGCCTAATGCTCTTCAGATGTTGCCATAGCTCTGAAGAAGTGTTACAGTGAAAATCTCAGCCAGGTGCGGACACAGAGCAAACTCACAACCATGGCTACATCAAAATATCTTTTGATATGATTAAGGTTAAATAGCAATAAATTGATGAAAAAAATGGGTTTGTTAGAATAACAGGTAAACAAACAATCGGCTATAATTGGTTGAGATGTGCTGCAGGTGGACTGGAAGTGCCTTTTTGTTCCATTTGGAAGAGAACTGTTAGTAAGTAGAGAGGCCGAGGTTTATGAGAGGGTGGCGGTGAAGCTCAGTCAGTGTGAGTTCTTCTCCTGACTCTTCACACGGCATTGCCTCCTGTCAAAAGCAAGCCATATGTTTGGCTGCCAAAACAACACAGCTAAGTGTTAGTGGCACCTGTGCTGCACTGCGCTCCACGACTCGGCAGCAGTGGGGGCGAGCGCGTTCCGCTGGAAGCCCTCAGGAAGTGCCTCCTCTCCACGAGGAGCCACCAGCATTACGATGCGTCGCCCTGTGCAAAGCCCACCCCTGCCCACACCCCCCCTTTCAACCACAGCTCACAAATCCAGAGCATTCAAGCAGAAGCCTGCATGCTGCATCTGGAGCTCTCGTCTGCTATCCTCCCACGACCCCTCCACCCAGACAGCGCAGTGTCCTGGAGGAGAGCCCGGTCAGGCTGGGTTTATGGAGCCGTTCAAGCAGGGAGTGGGAAGTGAGTGCCTTGGCTGTAAGGGAATTTTATCCAGATCCAGGGTTCTTCCAGGAAGAATGTTTATGCTCATTGCTTTCTTTAGGAACCGTGTTTTTTTTTTTTTTTTTTTAATTCAGCTTCAGATTCTCTCTCTTTAATTCTTCACTCACTCCCTCTGCCTGTCTCTCTCTCAATCACTATCATTCTCTCTCTCTCTTTCTCTCCGTCCCTCTCGTGCGCTCCGTCTCCTACCCTCAAGTCTTTAATAGCTGACGGCACAGCTGAACTGAGCAGCCTGCACAGACGCAGGAACACAGATGAGCAGAGAAGAGTTCTGAGAATCCGCCCACAGCTACAGTCATGAGCTAACCCGCCTCCGCCCTTGATCCGTGAGTCAGTTTGACACCGGGCGGTGAGCACCAGGCGTGCGCACGCTCCCTCTCTCTGTCACACACACACACACTCACACTCAAGCAGACTCGTACTCAAGGTGAAAGAGCCAGACTCTTTCACGCTTCATTATAACAGTAATAGCAGAGTAGACACTACCCTAGCATGGCTTGATTGCTTTGAGGATGACCCCTAAAAAAGACACACTGATGGCCATTCTAAAGCATGCTGTAGGTGAACATGTACATTGTTTGCTTTTATTAATGTACTGTCAAGATCAGCACACAGGAAAGCTGAATAGCAGACTAGTTTTATGGAACAAACTCAGAGGCGCTAAATAGATTTTTTGCTATTCAGAAAGCTTTGGTTGACTGTGTGTTTATGCACATGTGTGTACATGTGAGCTTGTGTATTAAAGTATGTGCATGTGTGTGTGTTCCAGTTGTACCGGTAAGCCATTCACCTAGGACAGAGAAGGCCTCATTCTGTTCCACAGTGGTGTACATGCTGTTCTCCAGAGAGGGTTTTTTTCACAGTCACACACACTTTTTTTTTTCTTCTTCACCTATTCTTTGGCTTTGAGTAGAACTGGAGCACCACACAGGAGGGGTCCAGTGTTCAAGAGTACAACACATGTCAAAGACATTCCGTATGTTGTCCTAAACACACAAACACGCACGCGCGCGCGCGCGCACACACATACACACCGTCTGGCGGGTCGCAAAGCCACAATCTTTCTGTCAGAATGTCCGGTCCTTTGCATACTCCTCACGACTTCATCTCCATGTTCCATTCTCCTTCACCTCCAGCTCCAACACCCCAAGGGCACCAACGTTCTTAACTCTGATACCCCCTTTGGAGCTTAATCCCATGTTACATTACTGATGAAGTGTCCTTCCTGCCCTTTCTGTCCACGGCTCAGAGAAATCGAGGGCCGTGACTTGGGAGCACGAGCGGTGGCTTTCATTAGATGCATCGCTCGGCGACGGTGGCCTTGTGGCAGTGAACGGTTGACGGAGATACCGGAGGAACGTGTGCTGCAGCTCACTACCACCTTGCACGTGTGTGTGTGTGTGTGTGTGTGGCTGTTGGCACGTGACTGTTAATGGAAAGCTAAGAGCACCAGGAACATCTTTCACAGAGAATGGTATAAGAAATGGTGAAAAAGTGTGAGGGGAGGGGGGGAAGAGTTAAAAATAAATTGTCTGCCAAGGGGTTTGTGTTCCCTCTCTTCTCTGCAATGTCAGTAACAGTAGGACAGCACTGTACAACTGTTTCTTTGTTAATAGTAGATTATGTATTCAATTGTTCAATTCCAGTAATAAATCAGTTTGTATGTTTTTTTTTAATTATTTACAATTTTAATCATATGCTTGTGCACAGTGGCACTGTAGTAAGCAAAATATTTCAAGGTGAGCTAACATCAATGACTCATAACATCAATAATCTCTCTCTTGCTCTCTCCAGCACCTACGGCGTGTGAGATATCAGTTAGCTGCACTCTTGGCACCTTGTTTGGTAGAAAGAGTGTGTGCCTCCTGAGATGGTGTTTTGCACTGGGGGTGGAGGGCAATTAAGAATCGACAAATAGCTGAATAAATAACAGATGATGTGGATATACCTAAAAAAGAAAAGCCAAACAGCCACATTGCAACAAATAAACAAAAAAAGAGACTGAAATATTGATGATAATCAACTGATCATGTGACGTGACATCATTGTAGCCCCTCTGCACTTTAGTCTGACTGAGGTGGAGTGGGGAATGTGGCATGAAGGGTTGCCTTTGGGCTTTGGCACTTCGGCAGTGGGCATGTGTGTGGCTCCACGCAGTCAGGTCAGCACCGTCACACGTGTGTGGTTCGACGCAGTCGGGTCAGCACCGTCACACGCGTGTGGCTCCACGCAGTCGGGTCAGCACCGTCACACGTGTTCACCCACCGCCGCTCAAAATGTCCCGAGTTGTTTCAAAGTAATTAGAGGGGACAGAAAACAAGGAGGACAACATGGTGGACTGTCGCCATGGTAACCACACAAGTAGGGGGAGGGGGGCGTGCAGTGGCAGCAGCTGTTGAGGGGCTGTATTAAGCATGGGTTTTATCTGGAGCTGGTCTGTGGCCGAGGCTGACAGGTGGGGGTGCCCTAGGGAAGCATCGAAAGAACCGGGAAGCTGTGATGGTGCGAGATAGAAGGCGGTGTGGCCAGCAAGCCAGTAACGTAGTTTTCTTCCTTTTGGGATGAAGGTTTTGTTGGGGTCACAGCAGTCTCTAACTGGGGCAGCAGGACACTGCAGGGTCCTGCTGCCTTCCCGCCTGGCCAAGCCGATGGTCTCCTGTCACACACAGCCGGCGGCCATGGCTACCTGTGACATTCAGAGCTGGTGATAAGAGACTTCATAGCTCTCGCCACACTCCCTCAGGGCCTGGCGCCACCAGCAGGCCTCCTGCACTACCACTGCGCCTTCAAAGAGCCGTGTGTTTACTCCACCCTTTCTGTTTAACCACCGCATCAAGTAATGAAGCCTCCCAAAGTGAACTTCAGAGAGCTACCCCAGGGAGCACCACAAAATGGCCTTCGCCAACGCTAATGTTTTTTGTTGTTGTTTTTTCTTTTTTTGTTTGGTCAGCACTCGTACAATGGACCCCAGAGCTTCAGCAGCCCCTCCCCCTCCCCTCAACCCCTGGGGCGGGGCCTGGGGGCCAACCCTGCCGCTGTTTGATAGGGCCACGGCAGCATGTGTCGTGCTCATGCCTGACTCAGCTCCACATGGGAACCTACATGCCTGGATGGCGCTTTGCTGTGCCCCAATTAAAAGAGCTCCAACTGGCAGAGATTTGCAAGACATGGCCCGTTTATTGGTGTGATTTCGAAACAGAGTGAATATAGACGCAGGCGGACTGCTGCCACGAAGATTTGTGGGCTGAGTCACGGTCTAGGCTTGGAAATGGAGAGGGAGAGAGAAAGAGAGAGAGTGTGTAGAACGTTGGGTGACTCAAAACCAAGTGACTACTTCAGGGCAGACATATAAAACAAGTCCTTAACAACATATCAAATTACTATACAAGTAAACATTCCATGAGTTAGTTATCTTTTTGATTATTATTATATAATGAGGAATATTTGGGGCATTCAGGATAAAAGGTTTATCCTACAGAGTAGATTGCATAAGAGTAAAGTCTTTCTTGATGGAGAACAGTATTTAGCTGCTGAGCATTCTGGGATGCCAGGATGCAGGAGGAATGACTGATGTCTGACAAAGGCCTTATTAACAGAGAGATAGTGAGAGAGAGAAAGGAAGTGCGAGAGGAAAATTCCTCTCTCAAGAAGCAGACAGACATTGTCAAGCATTTTCACAATTAATCCTGCCTTTTAAGTTCCACCAAACCATGAATCAGTATCCAAATTTAGGCAGTAAATCATTTCCGCAAGCTATTGGGCCCATTTGTCATCCAGCTGGAGGATTTCCCATTAACAGCTTCAGCAAATAAATTCAAATACTCTCTGCTATGGGAGGGCTTGACAAGTCAAAGAGACTTTTTGGAACTGTCTCGGAACTGTCTCAGAGCTGTCTCAGAGCTGTCTCAGAGCTGTCCAGAACCATCTTGGAACTGTCTCAGAGCTGTCCAGAACCATCTTGGAACTGTCAGGTTCATTCAGACATCCTCCTCCAGCATGGCTTCACAAAGCTAACGATGAAGCACCAGCTCTTTCGCTCCTCTGATGTATAGGCAGCTTCTGCAAATCACCCTTGCTTCCCTGACTGTGTTCCACCAACAACAGTTTCACATGCCGCGGCTGATTTTTTTATATATATATTGAAATCGAAAATGAAATAAACCAATCTCCCTTTCCCGTTTGCTTCCCCCAGCCACCCATCATTACAGAGAATCGTGCAGGTGTGCTTGGGATGTCAATGACCACACAGCTCCTTTTGCCTGTGACAGGGAGGCAGTCTCTCCCCGAGCACTGAGAAATCTGCAGCAGACACAGTTTGATCTCTGGACTGGTGGCTTGTGTGTGTGTGTGTGTGTGTGTGTGTGATACATCTTCATCCCCCCCCAGACAGAGATCCTATGGGCAATCATTAGGCAATGCTGATAAGGCTTAAAAAGACTCCTGGACAATACATCAGTCTTGGCGTGGAAGCAGTGGCTGTTACACAAATTTCATTAATCAGTTATGCCACAAGTCATATTAGCTACAATTACACAAGATTAGCAATGAACATACTGGGCGAAGCGAGGAAAGGAGGCAGAAACACAAAGAGAGAGAAAGAGAGAGAGAGAGAGAGAGAGAGAGAGAGAGAGATAGAAAGAGTTTCTTGCCTTGATATCACATGTCTATTCCAGTCCATCATATTATTTGTGGATAGTCTACATGGTGCAGCACTCATCGCTGTAACATATGGAGGGAGCTGCCTTCAGATATTCTGTGAGCACAGACGCTTCCCACAAGTGATAAACTCTATAACTGCACTAATGGGCAGGACCCATGTGCCGACAGCCCCCCCCCCCCCGCGATGCACAGTACTCTTCATTATTATGGTGCATCCAATGAACCGCAGCCTTGGCATGCATGTGGAGAACGCAACACTCAGTGTTTTACCATGTGCTGTTCTCTGTAGGGTGCAATCATCATCGTGCACCTCACAAAATCAGTAGGGGTCAGTGACGAAATGGACAATGTGGAACCCCCCCTCCCCCAACCCAATTAGATTTTTTATATATATATATATACTGATGGTGCAAAGGAAAATAGGAGGATGAGGGACAAAGAGAGAATGGATGAACGAATGAAGGAATGAATGAAAAGAAAAGAATAGAAAAGAGTGATGTGGGCAGACAGAAACGCATGTCCTGGTCTTCTCAGCCTGCTGAGGGAGCAAGAGTGCAGCTTCACAGCTTCAGGAGGCATCAATTTCCAGAAACAACTGATGAAGCCAGTGTGTCTGCATATGCCTGTTCTGTGGGTTACGCCTGCACAGTCTGCTTTGAATGGGTTTGGTTTGGTTTATTCTTTTGCTCTGAGGAAATCTCAGAATTGGCTGGCTGCCCCTATAGCTTTGAACATATTGGAATGTGTAGAAGTATTGCTGTTCACATGTTTGCTGTAAAGGAAAAAATAGCCCTTATTTACCATCTGTTTCTAAGCCTCCTACCATATACGTCTAGAAATGAACGTTGTTGGAGCCCAAGGGAAGTAAATGTGTTGTGAGTTAGACATCTCCAGTGCTTAGTAGAGGTGTTTTTACACTGTGTGTCTTCTGTTGAAGTAGGAACTCATTACACTTTGTCAAACAGCATGTTAAATTTCCACTGTGTGATTAGGAAAGAAAAAAAAAGAAAGACAAAAAAATAAATATTGGGTTTGCATTTGGTCAACCCAATCATGACAAACAATTATACTCCTGGTGATGGTCCTGAGGCCTTTCTACTGGTTTGGTTGCAAACCACATTGGACATGAGGGTTGGTAAGTCATCACCAAACTGCCAGCAGAGAGGAGAGAGGCTTTCAGACACATACCATCCAACCCGTGCCAATGTGAGCGGTTCCTCAAGATAGAGCCTTTTCATGCCACTTTTCCACATGTCAGCATCAGGTCACTCTTGCACTTGGTCACTAATAATGTGTACTGTTGATGTGTACGTTTGTATTAACTTCTCACAGGGTGGAAACAACATACCAAAGAGTAAGCAAAAAATATTTATTTATATTTAAATGGTGAACCAAACCATAAATCACACCATAGATAAAAACCACATTTAATTTCTTTCATTTATAGCTTTGAGCGAATCCTTTTTTGAGGGATAAAACCACTAGACCTTTGGTACCCTATTATTTTCTAAAAGTCATATTAAATCTCTTTAGCTTCTCCTTAGTTTGTCATGGTGGAATGAAGAAAGAAGGGATGAAAGAAAGAATGGGAAAGAGAGAGAGAGAGAGAGAGAGAAAGATAGAGAGCTTTCTGGCAGTCTGGCAATCTTCCAAGGTCACTGTTACTTCAAGTGAACAAACAAAGTACTGGTCAGCTAAATATAACATTTCTCTTCACAAGCAGGCCTCAGGTAAGTGAGGGAGTGAACGAGAGAGGGAGAAGAGAGAAGGAGGGAAAGAAAGTGAAGGAGACTGCTGTGTGTGTGTGTGGTGCAGAAATATATTTCAGGTGAGTGCAGCTTTCAACTGTCATCTCTGCTCAGGCTTCTCTCCTCCTTTATCACACACATGAAGTTTGCACCTAGCAACTCCCTTTTCTTCATTGTTACACTACACATTGGTGAGATTTCCTTTATTCAATTTTCCCCAAACCCAGAGTTGGAAAAATGCAGTCATTTCACCATTAGTCTTTACAATGAATAATTTACCCTGAAAACTAAGCTGTGCAACTTGAATTACTAGCGAAACGCCATTCTGAATACTGGGCTCCTGCTATTGTATAATGGGGGACTACTACAGCAATTCTTTGCACTTTAAGTTCAGCAATTCAATTTGGGAATCAGAAAAACAGTTCAAAATACACAGGCAAGAGCTCTGAACCTGCCCTGAAGAGGATTTGCACCAACTTGACTTAATCTCCCCGTGTCCCTGTGGGAAATGCAAAAAAAAATACCACCGGAGTGTGGAGAAGCTTTATGGAGAGAAAACATCTCTGACTGAGGGATGGTGCTCCTCCTCAAGGACAGGAGCCTGGCTGGGTTTGGAGCAGAGACGGTTTGCGGGATGCACATATGAGGCTGCCGACACGTACCTGGGGGTTCGGAGTACAAACCCAACTCTGGTCCAGTTGCACTGGGGCACCTCTGAAGCACAGAGGCAAATCACATTGTACCGAGGCCTTGTTACTGTTGTTCTTGAAGGCTTGAACACATTTTTCTTTGACTTCAGTCAACTGTGGTGATGAACACAAAGTGCGCGGTACAGTGGGCAACAAATGAACACATTTGGTTGCATTAAAGTGATAATGAACTCATTCAGCTGCACTGAAATTATTGTTTTAAAGGTAACTAACTGCTTAGACAAACTGGGGGAGCTCTGTTCCTGCCAATGGTGGATTCTGCACATTTCATAAACAGTTTACAGATTTTGATTTACCGTCTCAGGTTATCACACTGATTTGGCAGCTGTTCTCATATCAGCCATGTCTCTCAGCTACTAAGCAGGAAGTATGTTGTCTCCGGTAAAATTCCACTTTGGATAAGTAAAGACTTACAGTACTGTATAGTGTTGTGGCTGTTGTCTACTTGTTGTACTACAGCAGGCAGGACTGCGGTCACGAAAGAAATAGGTGGTAAAGCCATTTTGTTTATGAAAACAAAAGTGTCCAAAGTACACAGTGTTTATCCACAAGCCCTTTTGTCAACAAGCAGGAAAAACAATAATAAATAATGTTTTCCAGACTGTGTATTTACACAGCATTTTGATAAAGATTTTGTAGAGGTTTATATACAACAAAGCACAGGATATTGGAGTATTCTGGGTGTATGTTTTTATGATCACTAGCAAATGTTCTGTTCTGTCTAACCACAAGCTGATAACAAAATATAGATCCAACTCAAACAATTTTACCCTCAGTGCATTGTACACTCATAGGTTTTCAGCAGCATTGTCTTCAATTGCATTTCAAATGTGTGGGACATAATTAAAAGGGGTTCAGAAATATTAATAGAAATTCTCGCAGCGGATGAATATTAAACATGATGGAGGATTCACACCTCCGCTCTCCTCGGCCCACTCTCTCCACGGCAAACAGACGTGCACGCGGCCAGAGAGACTCTTCCTGGCCTGCAGTTGTGTAAGCTGTTATATCTGAATCGACATTTCCATGTAAATATTACAACTAATGATAATACGTCTGAATAATTTTCAGCGAAGGCTTCGTCTGAAGTGCAGGGACAGACAGTGACTAAGGTATGTCGTCTGAGCCCCGAGACGCTGCACTTATAAAGGAGAGACACTGTTCACCATTAATGCCTGCACATTCCGTAGTCTTCCACGTTGGCCTTTTCAGTCCTGCATAAAATGTTTTCCGATGGGTAATACATGCGTAACAGTGTGGCAGGCTGGACACGGTGATTTAGAGGAGGGCAGAACGCCTGAGAGTAAATGATATCTAAATGCTGAACAGTGAAGAACAACCAGTGCCCTGCTGCTTAATGGTTTGTGTTTTCCACACACACCGCGCCTGTCTGTTGGCGCAGCGTGAAGGGGTTACTGAAGGGGGGGGGGGGGGGGGGGTTTGCCCCTTTGGCTGGCAATGGTACGGATAGCAGGGGGGCAAAGATCTCCAAGGGCAATGGTGATCATTTACTGTGAGATTATCAGGAGGCTGTGATCCAAAAGCTCTGTAGGTGGAAAGTGTACGCAAGCATGTCTGTGTCAGAGGGAGTGTGGGAGTGTGTGTGTGTGTGTGTGTGTGTACATGCACAAAGACACATGATCCCCTGTGGTGACATGATGGGGGAGATGACATATATGAAGTATGTTTGAGAGAGAAAAAGAGAGAGAGAGAGAGAGAGAGAGAGAGAGAGAGAGAGAGAGAGAGAGAGAGAGAGAGACAGACAGACAAATGATCCAGTACAGATTTTAACAGTGCATGGATACAGAGTGCAGCTGAGCTCTCACCAGCTCACACAGAGAGAGGGCCTGTCCTTGTTTTAACCACTGGCAATATTTCAGTGTTACATAACGGCAGTCTCAACATATAGCATTCAGCTGCACAGCTCTTGCAGGGGATTCACTCGTACAAACTCTGCTGCAAAATAAATCTTTATATATTGCCAAAAACCTTCAGGATTTATAACTGCAATAGTGTTAATTAAAAATGATTAACTTCATTTGACATATTTGAAGAAGTTGACACATTTAGCATATTTGACATTGTTTGATGTCATTGTAGAAAAACTCTATAAGACATTACTGGTATGAACGGATACATAATATCACGTGTAGCATGGAGCCTAATTAGTTTGGAGTGTTAGCATGCATACTGAGACAAATCTGTTTGCCAGTCACATGGGGAGCAGTGCCCTGTTTATATCATGTTTGATTCAGAGGTAGGTGAATGAAACAGGTGTCTGGGCTTCTGCCCGCAGGCAGATCAGCACCTCTCCCGTTCCCCCATATCGACAACCATGACCCCGCGCTGCCATCTCGGCTCCCCCTGCCGTTTAACATGCTTTAATAGCCACGCCTCCCGCTGCGGGCCCACCGGCACCGTCGCGAGTAGCAAGAGCCACGCTGATGCATTTACCTGAAACGACATCTCCACGGGGGGGGGGGGGGGGGGGGGGGGCGACGGTTTTGCCACAAGGACTAGAAACACAAAAAAAACAAGACAACACCAACACTG
>JAOYMR010000003.1:12134282-12145743 GCA_025802075.1 Tenebrosternarchus preto
CCCCCCCCCCCCCCCCCCCCCCCCCCCCCCCCCCCCCCCCCCCCCCCCCCCCCCCCCCCCCCCCCCCCGCTCCTGTTTTCCCTGCCAAACATGGAGCACGTCTTTCTCAAGCATCCCAGTACGAGCCCTGTGATAAGGATGGCCTGGTCTATGCGGTGTGACTATAGATGCATCACTCTGTTAACGTGCATTTCTCTCAGCAATAATTATTATGGTTTATACAATTTGATACAGCTTCAGCTGTTTTATGCAGTTTGAACGGTTTCCTCCTTTGCAGCTGGTTGCTCCAAAGAGGACCATTACTCCATCTTCATTCACAATTCTATGCATTTGAGATGCATGGTAAGATTTTTCACTGGCTGAAATGGCCTTAGGTGACAGGAGTGTGTTATTTCATCAGTTTATTGGACAACTGGTTTGAACGCCCACTCCACTCGCATTCATATAGATTAGAAGAAACACAGAACAACCTTTCCACCAGGTTGCCTCATACCCTGCTTAATACACACACCTACCACTTACCTTTATTCAACTACTACTTCTTTAAAAGAGTAACCTCACACATGGCCCTTTCAAGTACTCAGATGCAGGAAACTGTAAATTATTGGCTCAGCTTAGATTCTTTGCCTCAGTGGTTGTTAATCCGCGAGCGCAGCTGTAACATTATTGCATCACATTAAGTTCTGACGTTTCTATTTCATTTTTTAATGCTTGCGCCCATGTGTGACGTCACTAGGGTCGCATGTTTCTCGTTTTACTCTTTTCATTCATTCAGCACCTTTATCTTTTCCGAAGTTTTGAATTGCTGATCCACCAAACCCTAACTACATGTGCTTCTACAGACTCATTCCATCTTGTTAAGAGCCTTCTGGTAGCTGGAATTCATTTTTACAAAATGTGTATATCAAGGCAATCAGAAGTCATAATCAAACTGACGCACGTCCCCACCCCTCCCCCCAGAAGTTTCAATGTTAAACCCCACAAAGTACGAAGGTGAATAAACATGTTCTGCTCTGAAAGGCATCATTAACGTTCAAAGCCTTATACTCGAACATTTGGTCAAAAACAGACATGCAAAACAAAACTGACTCAGCTGGGAACGTAAACAACATTACAGTTTGATTTTGCTTACTTTGCTTTATTCAGCATGGAGATCAACAGCAGGCCTACCATGTAAACAAAAATCTCTAATTATGCGCTTCAGTATTATCAGGAAACGTTTTTAACTACGTGGCTTTGCATGTCAAACTAAATGTCAGACCCACCTGTTGTCTTCAGAAGTTTTGTGATCTTCTGTTCTGTTAGCGGAGCTCAAATGATGTGGTGGAACAGCGCGTTCTTGCGAAATAAACCCCGTTAATAAACCGCTCCCGAAGAGCGTCTGATGAGAGCGCAATGTCTCTCTGCTAAAAACTCGATGTAGGGAAGGGATCTCCTGACGAGCTTGCATACTGGTAAGGTAATATTTAGAGCGTGTTACCCCATGCCAGAAATGTGTGTAGGCCTACGATTGAACGAGCCGGAAAACAACGATCGCTCACAACAGCGTGCATATGAGAGCCGCGCACGACTGACCTCACTGTCCTGTTGGTCCTGGGAAGATATTATTTTATTATACTCAACCCAGAACCTGTTGCTACAGTACTTCAAAGAGGGCTATAGAGCTTTTAGAGAGCATAGGCTTTCATTCACTTTGTGAAATCAAAGCGAAAATATTCCAAAATATTCTTATAGAATGAATGTTGAAATGCAGCCCAATGTCAAGAGAACTGATAGTAACTGATACATTAATATTTTAGCCAAGAGCAAAATAATGTTGACCTATACTTAAACCTGTGCCGTTGTGTTCAGCTACTATTAAAGTAATACTTGAAGTGACCTGAATCAGTACAGTTGGGAAAAATGTTACGTGTCCAAAAAAACAAATGCCCGCTCTCAGCCTTCTTCAGTGCGTAGATGGCACCATGATGGTGACTGGCACCAAGTCAAAAGCCGCCCTGAAAAAGTCCTTCCTAAACGTCAAATGTTACAGTGTAGTTAATTGGATGGGATCGTAAAAATTGCATTTCATTTTAGACAGTCTAAATGAAGCATGATAAACAGCATGTTTATTGTGTTCCAGTGTCACTGTTGGGCATGGCTTTAATTCACGATGAATCATTGAACGAAAAGCCCACTGTCTATTTTAGCAATTATTTAGAATAGTGTCTGGTGACAACAGACCTGAGCGGCATGTTCTACCCTGTTTGTAGTTCAGCTAGTCTCAAGTTTACCTCAAGCTTTGTCTTTTAGCTAACAGCAAACCTTAGTAAAACTCAACACAGCCCAGTAAGCTGTTCGAACCCTCTCATCCCCTTGAGACCGCCATTACGAGGAAAGAGGCCGTGTTCAACAGCACTAGGTCAGTCGCAGGAGACTCTGCTGAGGAGACCGGCTCCCTCGTGTTGACTTCAAATGATCATTTTGCTGTGCATTAAAGAGATGGATCAGAGCCCTCTGAGGTTACATAAAGACCCTTCTGGTGCCTGCCAGGGCTTGTCTGTACAATATAATTGACCGAGACACAGGCTTATTGATTACGCCTGCTCACCAGCACAAACCCACAGCCTTCGTGCAAGCAAGCTGCTCTCCGCTTGTGACGGTCAAAGAGGAGTAAGCGGTCAGCGATGCGACAATGAACCGCCGTGCAAGTGTGTGGGAGGGCTGAAGTAATTCCATGAACACACAGAAAGCCTCACAGGGTGAGAGTAACTACCGGCCGGATCTTTGAGCCCCTGGGTCAATAAGAAAATCAATTTCATCTCAGGAGAGTTTGAATAAAAAAATAAGGCATTTTCTTATCTGCCGTTTACCAAGCCAAGGGCATTGGGGTTGCCCAGGCAGCAAACCCGCTCTGATGGCTGCAGTGTGACATTTATATGTCTATTAGTTCCCGGTTCTCCTCTTCCCCCAGGTGTGAGGCAGCAGCCAGGGGCCCCTGCCGCTTATCGGCAGCCTGGGAGGTGTTGACAGGCGGAGTCTGTTTCCAGCTTTATCTGGAGACGAGGCCTAGCAAAAAACACGATCCTAGAGCAGCCGCTCCTGCAGATAAGAGGGACCCAGACACGCTCACCCATGTGCGCGGACGTGGTGGGACTGACAGCTTCCCCTATGGTCCGATCCGTTCACTCGCCGCTTCCTGCTTCGAGCTACGTGTGCCCGCGCACTCCAGCAGGTCCAAGTGGTTTTGCTGTGAAATGGGCCTTATCTGTAGATCATCCAAACTCCACACAAACATAAACACCACATATGACCAAGATACAGCTTGAGCTGTAAACATTAGGGATTTGGCAGGGCAATTATACATAAAGTACCAGACAAGCACCAGTCGCTCCTTCCTGACTAACACAGCATGGCAGGTAAATAAGGCTACCTCACGCACACACAAACACACACACACAAACTATATTTTAACTACAAAGTTCCCTTTGTATAAAATCTCAGATTAAGTAAACAGCAGCTTCATCAGGTGGGTAGTGGATTTATGACTGACTACTTCTCAGTCTAGTGGCAGACAACTGCAGAACACAGCAGGGCACGTCACTGTGACATCTGTGAGGGAATCTGTGCATAGAGAATAAGAGAAGTGCTTTGAGAGAAATGCTTTGCTCTAGAAGGATACATGAAGCCTTTGTTTTAGTCACCAGTCATGCTTTCCTCCTACATATTAAAGTACAGTAGCATACACTGTATAAGTATAATCCAATGATGCAGTTCCTGCTTTGTCTCTATCATGTTGCCCTCCCTGCACTGACAGCAGATCTTGGCACAGAAGAGCTTCAGCTGAACCTGACATTTTCCTCTGTACTTCCTGTACGCATGGAAGCACAGAAGCCCCGGCTAATGAGACATATTCTGTGTCTGCAAAGTGCGCCCGTGATTGAACCCGATGTCTCAATTACCCGCCATCGCTGTCTGGATCTTCATAGCCGAATTTTTGAAATGTCAGAAAAGCTTGGAGAGGAAAAACCAAGAGCATCTGCCCAGAAATACAGAAATACTGGCTTTTATATTCTTGCAGTGCTTTTCCAGTCAATATTAATTTATATGGAACATATTGTACAATTATAATCATGTCAGGATTAGAGAAAGGTCTCCAGTGGGTAGGGGTGGAGCTAGTGCTCTCTAAAAAATGTGAAACTTAAATATTCAGTTCTGTGGTCCTGACTGAAACTGAATAATGTCAAAGAGGGAGGGACAAAAATGCCTCGTAGATAAGTAGAAAGGGTCACAAGGGTCAAGAGGCCAGAGATACTTCTCTACATCTGTCAAAAAGAAATCATGCCTGAACCTTGTCCAGTAATATGGGCTAGAGTTTATGCACTTTACTCAAAAATTAACCTAATTTGGTGAGTGATGCCAAAGCCAGCTTTCCAGCCAGGTTTTCACAGCAATAATTGGAGAAAGACCTGATTGTTATTTATTGGACAGTGGGATGCTCTGGACCACAGCGATGCGCTGGAGCCTCTGCACCTGCTCTGTCTAAGTGCCGGTTGGGCTGGCAAGTAAAGACAAGGAGCAGGAATGCAACATGCTGACAACCCAGAGACTACAGGCAGGAACCACTGTATGGAAATACGACAGACCTACAGAGAGCAGCGTTGTGCTCTGCACTCTGGCTGAGCTGAAGCCCAGAGGCTCTGTGCTGCACACAGTGAGGGAGTGAAGAAAGGCTATTTAGCTAATGCCATTCCCTCTCCCTACTGTTCCTTGGTATGTGTTGCCTGATTATGTAAACCACCTCCACAGCATGAGACAGAGTTTATTTAGGTATACAACCTTGGGCACAGTACTCAATCTAGAGAATCATTCCAGGTCTTATTAAAGTGCCAACAGTGTGTGCATTTGCACTGCAGGCAGGCAGAGGCGAATGTGATTAGTGTAAGGTGAAGTCCTATGAACTGTATTTCTTCAGTCTAAGAAACCATTTACAACTCGTTTTGACGCTTTAGGTGTGCGCAAATAATCACTCTTTGGGAAAGGTGGCAAAGAGTGAGATCTAGGGCTTAGATTCCTATGGCTGATATATATATTGTCATATATATTAAATTGGTATTACATGACTGGATTGTGTAGATGTCTTGTTTCCTGCAGCTTTGCTCCTTGTGTTGATGAATAATATGTTGAGCTGGATGGAGATTCACATGTGCGTCTGATGAGGTTTACAGGTCATTGCATTGTTATGATCTAAAAGCCTGATCTGTATGGTGAAATATCTCCAGTCATTAAGGTTTGCCAAATATTTACGATCAAATTCCACTGATCTATTATCAGCTTGGTTCTATCCATCCTGCATCAGGGTATATAACCTTAAATTATCCAGCTACTTGGAGATTTTTTTTGTAACTTGATATTCTATTAGCCATAGTCACATTGTACTTTTATTGATGATTATTTTTGCTTTTGGATAAATAAATGTAATTAATAATTTGGCTTTGCACTTGTTCTGTTGCTTTTGTAAGAGCAGTTGTTAACTGCTGTTAGCAGACTAGCTATAGTTTTATGGCGGATACCAGTCTCCTATGACTGTGCACAAATATTAGGTTAACGCCCTAACTCCTTGCATTAACATTTATTTGTTAGGGTATATTTGACTGAATGTCACACATCTGGCATCCAGAGCTTGTGGGAACCTTATCCAGATGAATTTGTACACCTGGAATGTCTTTGTCCAGAGCAAAAAAGCTTTATTTAAGCAACCAGTGTAACAGTGCTAACAAAGACAGCATTGGAAGTATATATAGGCCTCAGGTTAATTCTCTACCCATTACACATCAGTCCACCTAAGGTTACCTATGCAAAATGTTAAGTAAACTTGTTTAAAACATCCTTATCTGATTGTAAAATACTTTGCTCTTAATGGGGAGGAACAAGGCTATATTACCATTCCTGGGGAGACATAGGCGTTTGCAGTATTGTAGGGTATGTAAGGACAGACTAGTTATTGCTATCAGCTGCTTTTAGCCAGCAATCAGGACATTGCTGTGCATGTATTCCCATTCAGTGAGAGTCTTTATGATTACAATGTAGACAGGAAGGCTTACATTTACTTCCCATAAATAAGGCTTGTGAAACACTGATAAGCACAACGTGCTTATTAAATGTTGTTCTCCATGTAGTATGCTGATAGTATGCTGAGAGAATGGTGCTTTCCACTGCAGACCTGTGGCTGTTCTTGACCATGTGTTTCACCCATTTTTGCATGTAAAATGTCATGTGTAATACGTTGTGAATGCTCTGCATTTATCTACAGTAGGTTTGGTTTCTTTCAAAGACTGGAAAACATAAACATGGCATTGCATTTGGCAGCAGATGCACATACACAGGTCTATTCCATGTCAGAACAATTAAGACCATGGTGCCGTATCATTACTGAAAAGGCAGGGAAGCAAGAAGCAAGAATTTAATCTGTTTATTTCCTGCAAAATTTCACCAGGCATTATTTTGATCGATCCCACAAAAAAAAAAACCCACCCCTGTAGCTTCTGCACAGATACAGTAGTCCCATCATAAACACCCCTGTATCTTCTGCACAGATACAGTAGTCCCATCATAAACACCCCTGTAGCTTCTGCACAGATACAGTAGTCCCATTCATCATAACCAGCATAATGCCAGTCAGCTAACTGTGACCAGTGTTGTAGGAGACTAATGGTTAGCTTAGTCACAATATCTCACACACTCGAAGGAAACTGAGCACTCAGTGACTGTTCACACTGGTCAATGCTTGGGGAGAAACTCCACCGAGGCACCGAACTCTCTGTCCGCTTACAGAGAATGTTTAAGTAATTTCTTAGTTCTTGTCTGAACCTTCCAACCACCTCCAGTTTAATCAGAACTATAATGAGAACTGTTTTGATCTTAGCACTGATCTTAACCCATGAGACCGGTGAGGTGTAATAATAATAATAATAATAATAATAATAATAATAATAATAATAATAATAATAATAATGGTGATTATGTTGATGTAAAGAACTACTATGTAATATCAAACAGTACATAAATAACAGAGCATAACAGTATGAGTTGTTTTATGTAAACTTATTATGTCTAAAGTGTGTATAAGTGTATATCGAACAGTTGAACTGTGCAGTGTTGCAATGAGTCCATATATTTTCTGTAGTTTTGGGGCATCTTGGTTTTCCCTGTAAAATAACCAAAGCCCTAATTAAGGTTCTCCGTCCCGTGCAGAAAATTAATAAATTGTTAAAGCTGTTCACATCTCTCATTCGTTCAAAAATGGAATGCATCTAAGCACTTTGATATAGCAGAAACAGGTATGTTTTTCAAAAAAATTAATTAATCCATTGCTATCGATAATGGCAAAATATAAAACACGCTAACACTGATAGACATAATAATAATAAAAATAAAACAATAATAGTAGATAATAGTTGTATAATCCAAATACGTTTTCTCAAAACATCAGTTCATCAACCCCATTGTTATCGGGAGAAGATGACAAAAGATCGATGTACTTGTGCATGACAGAAACTTCCTGGTAGTTGCCTAGCAAACTGGTGACACAGAGCGTGCATGTTTCAGTCGGAGAACTAACTGGATCGACAGTCGGCATTTATGTTCAAGCGAATTCCCAGCCGCAATCATTCCGGATAACAAAAGGGTGGCGCTCCAATTACAGTGGGTTTATGAGGTGATGTACTGATTATTACTTAGTCTATGTCAGTGAACGTACACAGCTGCCGATTATCTGGTTCTGCAGGAGCAGGATGCGCGCGCAAAACGTGAGTGGCAGTGATGTGCAGCGCGTGCTCCGCCTTCTCTCTCTCTCTCTCTCTCTCTCTCTCTCTCTCTCTCTCTCTCTCTGCCAGGCAATGGCCGTAGGATTCACTCCGACTCGGAGAGATGCATCCAAAAATAAAGTGGCGTCAGGCTGTGTGGAACACGGCGATCACAAAGAGGAAAGAGTGGCTTGTCAAGAAAGCTTGCCGCATGAACACCTCACGAACACACACACAAAATAAGGACACACTGTCACAGATGCGAAGCACCACTCTTACATAGCACCCCTGGTGCTCCACCAGTGTTCATCTAGACAACTTTGCTCAAGGACATGGAGAGGAGGATTGAGTCGAATATTTCTATAGGAGTTAATTTAAGCCTGTCCTTTTTAAATAGCTTGAGGAAGTTACCATTTGTTTTTGAAAGATAAAAGGTTACTGGTTATTTCATGCATGTAAATATGCTGATGTCCTGCTATTAAAGACTTAATAGTCTATTAAAGATTTAATAGGATAATCTTTAGATGTTCCTAACACAAAAAAACTCAAACCATTTCTGTTATGACTTCATTTGTGTGGTTTACAAATGGGTGGGATGTAGGTAACTGGATCTATGAAGGATCTCAGCCTAAAGTCTTGAACAAAGGTGCCATCTTGAAAGTCCTTTGATGTACCTGAAAGAACAGCATGGGCTCCTTTTTAAGGGGAAAGATAACAAGATGAGGTGTTATCCATTAAGCTACTGCTTATCTGTTCCTTGGGAGGCGGGACACAATAGTTTAGAGACTGAACCCAGTAATCAAGTGCTATTGTTTGAGATATCCTGACTTGTAAAGCACATTAGGCCAAGGCCTGGATGTCAGATTCAAAATCGGCTATAATCTGAACTGGGTCTCAAAGCTTCTTGATCAGATCTATAGTCTTTGGTAACAATCCATATGTCTCTTCTACACAGCTCAATATTTGCAGCAGAGAGATGTTTGCCTTGCGTCCTATGGGCTGGCCTCCTGCGTGCCAGATCATCTAACACTTTAGCACGTTAGCAACAGAGCGAGTGGTGCTGCATGTCAGTAACAGGCAAGCTCGCAACAACCCACAATCTCAGCTCCTCCATTCAATTTTCATGTGACCTGAATATTCCTTTCTCCGTTTTCTGCTGACTGCATGACATCTGCTCGCTTCTGTTCGAGCCCTCTGAGCTAAGCCTTGCCTTCAGGTAGCGAGAGAATGTGGTGGCCCTTGCAGAGTGATGGCTGGTATCGATGGTGTGTGCAGAGAGATGCAATGTCGATCACCAGCCGTGGATTTCTGTCTCAGGACTTAAGAGGCATTCTGGGTATCATGTAGCCTTTCATCCGGCACAGAAGACATGAGTAATCCAGAACACGTGTTCAGAAGAGAGGACTCATTACACATCGCTGTTGTAGAATGGCATTTGATTCAAATCGCTTCAAATGTCTTTGCTCCTTCTACCCTAAATTACTGAGTAAACAGCAACAGCACCACCGAACAAACATAATTATATGATGCTTTACAGCAGTCTAGCAGGTGCAAACAATTTAGCAATAATCAATCTAAAACAGTCACTGCACAAATACTTCACCTTTTGTACATATACTCTGTATCTGAAGTAAGAAAATACAGAGGCATGGAGATCTGGGAAAAGGCTTCTCTCTATTTTCTCTCTCACTCTTTTGTTGTTGTTGTTTTTCCAGTTTCTATACTAGCACCTGCCCTAATGCTCTCTGCTGGGGAAACACCCCCACCCCTCAAAAAAAAAAAAACATTCCACATTCTCAAATTTTGTCTGTCTCTCAGGCTTCTGTGTCAATTGAGACAATAGTGTACCGTGTTGTGACTACAGTAAGTGACATTTTTGCTGCAGTTTGACAATTTGATTATAAAGGGCACATTTGCAAACATTGCAAGCATTTCAAACGAATCATAATGAGCAATACATAAAGACAGCATGAAAATTCTCTCTGAAGCATTGTACTTTGGCACAATACAGTGAACAAATAGTTTAGTACATAAAGGTTACAACTATTCATCTTCTTTTCACTTGTCTAGCCATCAGCCATTTTCTGTCACCCCAACACACAACCGTTATACTGCCCACATAATTTCTAGAACTCCAAGCTTATTATTTAGTTATTAATCTTAAGGCATATTACTCAGTAAGAAGGGTGAATTATTAACTATATTGAACTACACTGAAACTAATATGAGTCGAATTGTTAAAAGAGTTGAGGAATGGAAGTCTGGAACCTCAGCGGTTCGTTTGTTTTGTCCAAGCTGGTGCTGAGGTATCCAGAGTTCATACGACATGTGCAGAACCAGAACAGAGTGATGCTGTGTGATGGCTAGTCTCCCTACAGCAGTTGAGAAGCAAAAAGTGGATAGAGGTCAAAGGGAGGTTGGTAGTTGAATGCTCGAAAAAGCACAGCTTTGTGGAAGAGCAGAACTGCTGCAGGTTCTGAGGTCTCTCAGCACTCTACCCTGTACCACAAGGCATTTTACCCCGTGCTGCTTCAGGGATGCCACTTCTGTTATGCTATTCCCCACCTACAGTGTCTGTACGTGTAAGATAATATCTTCTCACCCATGAAGCCATATGAAGATCACTGAGCTTTCCTTCACCCTGGCGTGTATCTTATCCCATTGCCAAACTGTCAGGATCGTCATTCAACATAGACCTTGCCTACAATACATCCATGTGTGACACAAGTAATTTAACAAAGCCTAAACATCCTTTGAGGATGAACTAATGTATCCTCAAAATCCTCCTCTCACTGACTTTCAATCTAATGGAATAATAGTTAGAATATGGCAAGAGAAATCTTTGAAGATTCATCCACTATTCAGTCAGTTAATATCTAACTGATGTTCTTTTCAGACCTAAATGCATAGCAGTCTATTAGAAAGGTGCATTTAGCTGTTAACGGACAAACATCTTCTCTGTCTAAATGCAAATACCTCTGGAGCAGCTGGGTCTAATCATTTGTATTCAGAGGGCAGAGTGGCCTGGAGTAGGAATGAGGAGGATGATAAATACAGCAACATTTTTGTCGAGGCAGACCTCAGGGGAGTTGCCATCATCATCTTGTTTTTTATTGGACTTTCACTCAAGCACCTCCATCTTCCTCTCCCCATGCCCTGATGTGCATATTTCACAGATAAGGAAACACTCATGAATACGCATACCTTTTTTTTTTTTTAGGGGGTGGAGGGTCAGCTTGTCAACAAACAGGATTGAATGCTTGTCCATGTACCACAAGGGCACCAACACAGCTAGACACTTTTTAAAGCATTCCCGTTCTCCCTTGCTACTACATCTTACTACATCTTCAATGCTAATGTTTCATCATCGCCACTGCATGCGGTTGTGGATTGATTAGCGCAGCGACACACACTGGAACCCTCTGGTGCCGTTAGAATTGACTCTTTCTTTTGGATAATTTTCTTTTTGCCACACATATTAAACAATGGAGCGAAATGATTTCTGCATTACTGTTCGCTTTAGCTATCGATCCATGTCTGTAGATTAGCAGCAGTGTGGTGCCCCCTGGCTAGGTCAGGGTGTGGGGGGGGGGGGGGGGGGGCGGGGGGGGGGGGGGGGGGGGGGGCGGGGGGGGGCGGGGGGGGGGGGGGGGGGGGGGGGGGGGGGGGGGGGGGGG
>JAOYMR010000003.1:12145843-12175759 GCA_025802075.1 Tenebrosternarchus preto
CCCCACTGTCCTAGTGCTGCCTCTACATCACCAAGCGGCATTGGGTACGTCGATAACTGTTAGCTGCCTCTGAGAAGCAGGGACCCTGTAGCCCCAATCCTACTTTACAGCCTAGTCTAATAGAACAGTAATGAACAAACACCTCCCACAACACCACCAACTCCACCTTCCTGATGCACTCTGTGACGCACTGACACAGCATATGTATGTGTAATGAATTAGAGAAGCATGTGACATCAGTGCTGTGTTGGCTCCTGGTCTTAGTGACTTTTCTGGTCAAGAATGGTATGGACTTCTGTGTCTTTCCGGAATTCAAAACCAGACAGAAAACTGAATGATGAAAAATTCCAATTCCAAACTTCCAGTGAAGAATTAATGGAAATAAAAGGACACAAATTCAGTCACTCAGATATGGTCACATACATCCATATTAATCCACTAATGGTTTGCCTTAAGATGAATGTAAGGAGATATCAGTGTTTCCTGTTTTAACTGAAAGAATGGTGGTACATTACATAAAGGATGTTTACATAACATCTCACATAAGTCTTTCATATTCATGGTTGTGTATTAATCAACATTCATTAAGTATTCGTGTTTTACATGACAACAATATAATGTGCTATGTTAATTTAGGGAGGTTTTGTCTCTTTTTTTAACAATATTCAAACTATTATTAATCTAAATGAATATTTTTTGGATGTCTTACATCCTTTGCAAATGTTTCTGTATGAATAGGACAGTATTTTCAATTTTGTCAAACTAATATGAAACTCCATATCACTGTCATGTAATACACAAATGGTCTATGACACTTTATATGAACATAATAGAATGCAGCTTATATCTCACACATGTGTTATGTAGTCATTGACTCTTCATGAAAATGTCATTCAAATAACATACGCAAAATCCTTCTTTCTGGCCCCAAAACACATAGATTCCCCAGTTTGTGAAAATCAGATTGGGAATGTGAGACAAACCAAATATTAAAACTTTCAAACAAACAGAGAACCTCACCCGATACACTCTATGCATAAGTACCAATATCAACACCAAGCTTTTGCTTCAGGCCCACATCAGCAAACAAAGAAACAATACACAGCACACGATCAATACATTCTTCATTATGTCCTGCATTATCCCAGCTTTTTTTTAACAAATGGCATGGTATAAACATAACAGGTCATAAGCTTAATGATTCACAATCATCTTCAGCTGATGTGACAGTAGAGGTGGAGATGAGACACAGGTCATCGATGAGTGGTACAGGTGTTACTACAGTAGCAGCGGGACATTAGCCACAGTGTCTGGTGTTCTCTCAGCTCTAGCGTATGGGATCCCCAAATCATAATAACACAAAAGAACACATAGGGCTTCTCTTTTCATGTGAGCCACTGCAATCTCCCCAATAAGTGATCAGTTCTCCTATCGCAGTTCAGCTCATACTTAACAAGAGCTTCTTCAAACTGGCTGTTGCCACTTCTAGCAAGCTCTGCTCATGATGGGCTCTAGACTTAGTAAAGGGGCAATGGGGCCAAATGAATGCTTCCTCAAAGAATGCCCAGGGTTCATTCAGAAGGCACTTTCTTCATATCCATTATAATGGTGTGGGCCCACATATAAGTTGAAGCATATTTTTGCTGCAACTGGCTTGAAATAATTTTTCAAGTCAGCTAAAAACATGCCATTTTGAGCCCACGTGGCATTTGCTGGATAAGAATTATCATAAGTAAAGCGATTTGTTGTGTCAGGGTGCATGAAAAAACACAAACTTAGCTAGTTATTCACAAAACAGGGCATAGCGACAGTGTAACATAATTAGGTACAAATGGTCTCAACTTGAAATAAAGAATCACTGCGTATCCACATAAAGAGCTGCAAGAATGAACATTCATGCAAATCTTAGCAATGTTTCAGCAAGTATATCCGTGTCATTTAGGAAGTGTGGTGCATTTATTTAAAAGCAAAGATTTGCTCATGGTACACAACTAGTTAAAGCTTTCCCATCAATTGTCTTTCAGTCATTGAAAGACTAAATACTGAAATAGCAGGGAAGTCACTGAAATTGTTTTCAGTCAGAGGAAAGAGCAAGTTTTGCAAAATGTAAAATTTTATTTTCAAAAATGTAAGCAACAGATTACACAGTTAACCTTCAGCAAATGCAGTCCTAACTTAAACAGTACTCACATCCGGGACTTCAAAATAAAAGACTCACAAACTTACACACTATCTACCTATAATATACAAAAAAATACATAATAAATATTAAAATGGCCACAGGAGAAAAAAGTAAGTAATCAAAACAATCAGTAGAGAGCAAATGTCGGGAAAGTATAAACAAGACGCTGTGCCTTAAATACAATGTTTTTTTTGTTTTGATTTTTTTTTTTTGTTACATTTTTTACAAATTGTGCAAGATTTTATACTAAGGCTCTGGTCTTGATGTGACAGCTGTCTAGCTTACACACACACAGACACACACACACACACACACAATCTGCTCCCTGCACTCTCCGCTCTCTGTGGGATATAAGTGTGGAGCAAACCGTTGCTGGAGAATAAATGGGGTATTTTGGTGCATGGCCCAGTTGTGATGCACATGAAAGTGAATATGCTTGAAAAATAAACATGCACTTCACACGTCACATTAAAGTGACGCACTTTCTATACGCCTTGAGATTTCAGAGAACACCTTTTAAAAGTCAGACCACAAGAAAAAACAAACAAAAAAAATAGAAATGAAAACATCAAAAACATTAAGGCAAGAATATGTGAAGTGGTATCAGCAATACTGTAACAATGTGTCTATGTTTAGGTACATGGATATGAAACACTTAACTGGTTCTCCACTGTCATTTTAGCAGACATTTTAGGTTCTCAAGAGCAACTTTTAAAATCCAAACATTGTTTTAAGACCGTCAGAAACTGAGATAAGAAAATAGCACTGCCAGACACAGACATACTGCATGGATCATAAAAACTACAAGAAATAATTAAGTTGCAATTGGAAAAACCACACATCAGTACCCATTAAAATACCCCCCTCCCCACCCACCCCAGAAAATTGAAAGGAAAAAAATCACTTACATTTAAACCAATTTTTTCCTCTTGTGAAGATGTATTCCAACAGTTTGTCAAACAACATGTTTTCTATACTTACAGTGAATAAGAAGTCTGTTGAAAATAAAAGCATTCATATTTCAGTTTGGGGGGGGGGAAACTAGACATCCTTGCAATGCAACGCAGGAAAAAAAAAGCATCTTTTTACTTCTTTTATAACTTAGTGCAACTTTTAAACGCAGAATCATTCCCAGTGATTCCTAGAGGGAATTATTTTTTGTTTTCTGTCATGTACACCTTCAGTCTTCAACATATCCAAAGCAAAGGGGTCAGTCTATTGTTAACATCACATTTCTTTCTTTCTTTTTTTCTTTCTTTCTTTCTTTTTACTATTTTTTGTTTGCTTATCTGCTTTAACATGGCCTTCCACGGCAGTTGTTTACTAGAACATAAACAGGAGGGGTCCTCCGCTCCCTGATTATTTTATTCCCTTCGAGCTTCATGTAAGATGCTTACTCACATCAAGAGGTGTGTATGATTGACAGTTCCACATCAGGCCTACAGGATGGGGGCGGGCATAAAAGGGGAGGGGTAAGGGGGTTTATATTGAAGAAGAGGAAGATAGGAGAGCTATACAACAGGGCATATCCCTGACCAATCAGGTAGTCCCCAAAAAATGATCCAAGACCAAGAAAAAAAAAAAATGAAGCCTTCATATAACACAGTAGGGTTCCCTAGGTAACCTGGATTTTCTGCAGTAGAGGAGCGTGGTGCTGAAGCACCGCCTGAGCTCCCGGTTGGAGAAAATGCAGATGAAGGGGTTGACTCCCGCCTGAGCAAAGCTCATCCATACAGCTGCGGTGAGGTAGCCAGCAGGGACCACAGGGCCCCGGGCGAAAACCCTCCAGTAGCAGGCCACCAGGTAGGGCCCCCACAGACTCAGGAAGAAGAAGGTCATGATGTAGAACATCCTGCTTATCCTCTTTTCGGTCTTGAACTCGTCCAGAACCAGCAGTCGCCTGCGACCCGCCGCGTTGCTGTTCTGCCGGATGCCCAGCAGGGTGGGGGGCGTGGGGCCTCTGCCGAAGCCGGCCAGCCAGTTGGCGGCGGCCTGTCCGCTTGCACCCGGGCCGTGGAAGGTCCAGTTCTGACTGACGGCGGGCACGAACTGGACGGGCTTCATCTTCCGCCGGTCGTGGACAAAGAAGATGAGCTTGAGGTAGACAAGCTGGGTGGCCAGGAGGATGAGGGCAAGCAGCAACATGAAGCCCAGCGAATCGTTGGCGCGGAAGGAGCGGTGCTGAAACGTGCACTGGTCCTCCTCGCGGATGAAGGAGTAGGTGCCCACATCCAACACCGGCGGGAAGGCCATGGCCACCGACAACGTCCACACCATGCAAACCACGGCCAGGCATGTCCAGAAGGTCAGCCGCTTGGTGTAGAAGCGGTGGTGCGCGATGGCCAGGTAGCGCGTCACGCTCACGCAAAACAGCATGAATGCTGTGTGGAAACAGGAGAGCACACCCAGGAAGGCGATCACTTTGCAGGTGAGAGTGCCGTACGTCCAGGCAGATCCATTCTTGACGGAGGTGAACACGAAGGGGAAGCAGATGGCCGAGCGCAGGATGTCAGAGGCGCACAGGTCCAGCAGAAAGTAGTAGGGTGCACGGTGCAGGCTCTTGTCTTTGACCAGCAGGATGGAGATCAGAAGGTTGCCGACCACCCCAACGCCGATGATGAATCCCAAGGAGGTTAGTTTAAGGAATGTGGCAAGCGGAGAGACGTTCTGCAAGATGCTCTGGTCCCCTGCATGGCTATAGTTCGCCATAGATGGAGGAAGGATCATAAAGATGATTAAAGCTTCAGCTAAGTATCATGATCTGGATGCAAGGGAAAGCGATAGATCCATTTGGTGTGCTTTGAAGCAGATTCCAGCCTTGTTATCTGCCTCTCTTCTAAGGCATCCTTTGTTCCTTTGTCTCATCACACCTAAAAAAAAATCCTGAAAAATACGATCCACCCATAAGGGTTTGCTGGCACAAAACAAATAGGCTGCTTTTAATTGCATTGCCCCCTCTATATCAGGTTTGAAGCCATCGCAAAAGATTAACTCATTTTCGTGCTTTTTTCCCCATTATGTATTTGAACATCACATTACAACTGTAATGGTATGCAGTCGGTGCAGAGCCTGTTTCGACTCACACAGTTGGTTTATTCAACTCGATATGACACAGTCATTAGTATCAACCCTACGCGTAAAAATTAAGGAGTATTAAGGAAAAAATGCTCGTTGTGACAAGACCACCTCACGAATCGAAAGAATGTTTAAGTACGGTGCCAATAAATTAGAGACACAGGGTTTTGTTCGCTGTAAAAGGAGTGAAACATTTATAGAAATGCAGCAAGAAAGCTGTTGATCACACCCAGAGAATCTGCAGAATTTAAGTGGGCTCTTTTTATCCGGGACAATCCTTTTGCTTTCAGCCTTCGGGTATTGTTGAAAATTAGCAGAGAGCTAACCGAGCCTCAATGTTATCTGATTTGCTGTTGCTCGCAATTAAAACGAGCGCAATAATAATATCTTCACTTATAAAAGCATCCATTGAAATGGACAGTGGTAGACTAGCCCACAAGCACGAAGCCTATACATTTATTTATTTATTTTAATCGAGGACGGTCTTTATTTGGGATCAAAAGATATGAAAACATAAATAATTACACCGTGTTTTATACATGTGTGCGCTAATAGCATGCTGCCACATTCGATGACAATAAAAAATGAATATGAAAACACCCAAACGGGTAGACGGCACCAGTACCTATATTATAAATTCAATATGAATGCCTCAAGACCCATCCGACAATATGCCTATTTTAGAATAAATGTTTATGTCGCACCATATTTACAAAATCATCATTGTGGGTCTGTATGTCTTATTTATATAGCAAGTGTAGTTTAACCTATGGATATCTTTATAATAAAACTGCATACATTTCGAACGATCTTATGGGTGACAATTTCTTTTCGTTGAGGCTCTGTCAGAATCATTCTGGGTTGACTCTGACCAAGCCGCACGTCCATTAGGTAAAGCAATTTCTAAGTACCCGCTATGAATCGACTGCAATCCAACATAGATGTAATTGCCAGAGGTATTAAGAGATTAGCAAAGATATCAATAACAACGTACCTGTTGATATTCCCCTTTGTCTCCCTGGAGCTTATTTACATGGTAGATGTCACTTTGCCGTAAAAAATCTTGGTTTTGTTGCCTGCCCTTTTTCCACTGTGAACATACAGTAAACGGTGCAGACGGAGCATGCGCATTGGTCCTATTTGTGATCCTAGCCGCGTCTTGTCTCTTGTTGCAGCAGCACCGTCTCCCTCGGCAACATCTGCACAATGGGGGCAGAATCGCACGTCGTTTTCCTTATTTATCTCCCACGGTCGGACAAGGATTCTCAATCGTAGGCCTATTTACAATGATCAGTGACCATCTGAAAAACGAGTCATAAGCCTATTAGCCTTAGCGATTCCCTCGGTCTCAAAATATGCTGTGTTATCATTTATACATTTATTTCTCACATATATTCTAGTATGGCTTCAAACGATTACTGCGAACATTCAACAGCCCATACTCTATTAAATGCGAATCGGTTAAAGTGAGTTAGGCCGATTAGGCTAATATGGTTATGAAGGAGTTAAAGGGCGGTAAGCAAATATATTGCGGTTCATTTCAGGATAAACTCATTCAACGTGCATAATTAACATAAAGCTCCATCTATACTGGCTATACACTGGAAACATATATTAAATAAAAACACTAGTGTAAAAGAAATCGTGTTAATATCTAAACATTCTCATTTTGAGACCCTGGATGTGAGTAAAAATATATTGTTGAACTTATTTCTATGTTTTAACTTGCTTTAAGTAAATTTATTAAGTAAAATTATATCACTACACTGGCAGATATTTTTTCTTGTTTCAAGATAAATTACCCAATGTGTGTATGATTAACTTTATACCCGTTTTCTCGCGTTTGCACATAGAATCAAACATCACATTTGTTGTAATAACAGCGCATCCACAGCTGGGCAGTATATTCATAAAGTTTATTACAGAAAAGGGAAAAGAATGCAGCAATGTTCAGTTCAAGCAAATGTCATCAAAAAATTAAATGCAGTACAATTGGCATGTTTTTCAGTACTAAAAATCTTAATTACTTGAGGGCACAGCCTCTATGGGAACAATAAAATATCCCAGAATGTCAACGGACGGCCACCCAAAGTCCAATACGCGTCTTACAGATGTGCTTCCATGCCATGATCACGTTGTAGCACTCGAACTGTGTCGACTGTCACTTTTGAACACCATCTCCTGTCATCACACTCTCCTTTAGTTTCTCGCGAGTTCCCTCTCTCTGCTCGCTTATGCAGGGAGCGAATGTTTATAAAGCGAATCCCAAGCTTTTAGCTGTCTCCTCCCACAGCTGATATTCTAAAGAGTCTTCACCCCATATGTCCAGAACAAAACCAGCAAATGCAAGGGCATTTCAGGGAGGCGACAACCAACACTTCCGGATACAGGCCCATGGGGAAATTTCTTATCAAATCTGTCCGTTTCGTCTTCGTGCGTACCAACCAAGGCAAGCACAAAATCCCACGACCGTTATAGCCATTCCTAAAAGAAGAGCGGCAGCGTCTCCACCGTCGAAAGCCTCTGCGGTGTGGAGGAAAGTCATAAAGAAAAGCCAAAACATCAGGAGTATAGTTTGTTGTTTCATCCTGGAAGCCATATTGTTAGCGTTGGGGGAATGGCCGTGTGATTTTGTGATGACGGCGTGTCAGATGATCTTGCTGCATTTCCTCATTCCTCATTCTGCAGTGGCCAATTACAGCAGCCCAGAGGCAACCGTTATCCCCGTTTTAGTTTTAGTGCTACCTTACATGTCGATAATGTAAACATTAGTAACAACGTGTTTTTAATTAGTGTTAAGCCTGTGTTTTCCATTTCATACGTATAGAGCTCTAAGCATATTATCGTTACATATTTATTTATGTAGCGTACATGAAAGCATTCAAACAACACATGCCATTACCGTAGTTTGTACATGTGCGCAACATAAAAATAAATTTGATCTCTGTATGGATTTTAATTCAGTCTCTTTTATCCCATTTCAGTTTTGCGTTGGAGTGCCAATCCTCCACCAATCAGCTGAGCTGACTTTAGCATTTTTGCTTTTATATATTGTGACTCAGGGGTTTTGTGTCAGGTTATGTATCATCTGACAGCATTACATGATGATATGTATGGTAAGGTCTTTCCATCAGTGGTACAAATTCCATTTGCATGCTCAGCTGCCTGTTGTGATGTCCTAGAATGTAGGTAAAAGACAGGCCCCAAGATTGTAATAGGGAAACAAACAAAAGTATTATACAATTCTTCATTGCTTCTTTCTTCATTTCTCAGAATGAGTTGTCACTTTCAAGTGTTTGTGTTTCAAAGACAGAAGTGGATTTTGACCAATATTTCTGCTGAATTATGAAAATATTTTTCATCTGAATGTGCCCGGCTTCAACTTGCCCGGCTTGCTTGGAGTTGGAGAGTCGTGCTGAATCTGCTCCAGCTCGGCGGCGCTTTGCCGGCTGACGTGCCAGCCTGCCACAAATTGGCTTATGGAGCCTGGCGGTTTCAGGGCCCTGCCGGCTTTTCGTCTATCTGTCGGCTTGCGATGCGGGGCCCTGCGATTTAATTGGCGCCCACTGGACAAAGTGAAACGCTGACCTTGTACTCCTGCCGCGGTGTCTGACTGGCCCATCCACCTCTGTCCTGCCTGTTTACGCCACTGTTTCCGCAGCATGCAGGTGGAGGGATTATCAGTGGGGGTGGAATGTGATCCCACTACCAAAGAGCTTGTTACAATGCACAACACACATCAGAGGAGATTAATGCCTCCGTACTGACCTGCTGGACAGGCGTCCTTATTCCTCGATGTTTCGCTCTTCTCTGGCATCCGCAGGGTCACAGAGACAGGGGTGACATGTGAACGTTGTGCCAGGCGTGGTGGGGTCGGAGATGCCAAACTGGGATGGAGCCCTCAGGCTTTTTAATGGTGCTACCTGTGCACATGTCCTGGTCAACCTGTACAACAAATTAGATCTGGCAACATTTCCATAACATGCCTTTTACAAAATGGCTTAACACATTTAGATAGACTATATATCACCATGCAGTGTAGAAGTGAGGAAAGCACTGTAGTTTACACATTAGACCTCAGGCCCTTCAACTTCAAACCACGTTATTTTCTTGCCTCCCAATTATTGTCTCCATTTGTAGCAAGGGGGCTGATCCACCTGTGCTAGAAAAGCACAAAAACACCCTCTCTCAAGATTAATTACGCACTGAAATAGGTTTCTTAGAGCAGCTGAGTAAAAGTGAGTCTTCGAAGTGATTGCTGCCTTTGTACAGAGCCTTTGGTACATGCATAATGAATTCCTGTGAGACGACAAGACAAATGGATTGTCCTGTGGCTTTTGTGCTACTGTTCTGGATGTTAAATACTTAACAGAGCTGAGATGTTGGCAGCGGAGGAAGACGACTGGTCCCACTGAGTCATCATCATCCAGGCTGGCAGCAGAGCCTGCACGAGGCTCCGTGTTTTGAAATGGCTTTCGAAGTAAGCGGTGCCTACGAAACTCCTCACACGTGGGTGCTGCCCCGGACCAACCTGCAGCCATCACCTGCTCAGACGGTCTGATGGTGAACATGATACACAGCAGTCACTTGCCAAATGGGAGTGTTCGTTGTGAAACTAGCATGACTGCGTCGTTATCCAATTAATTTCCTCTTCGATCCCCACCCGTTGCCCCCTCATGCTCCGCGTGTCTCCAGTTGGTGAAAAACGCACACTGTCCCACTTCCAATCTGCTGTGGTGTCAAATCTTAATGGAATTTATGATCAATGGTTTTCAGCCCAAACCACTTTATTTTGTTGTTTTGTTTGTGTTCTGTCTGTGCCTCTTTCAGGCCCCTCCCCCCAAGATAAATTGCACGATGGCGGCTGTGCTACTTTTTCTTCAACTGCTCCTAAATTCTCCCGCCCCCGAGAGAGCGAGTGAGTCAGAGACCCTGCGAGCTGTGTCAGTGCCGTAAAAAAAACAAAACAAAACTATTTCATGGGCCAGTGCCTGTGTGGTTATGGCTGGACTTCTCCCAGTCTTAAAATAAAATGGTAAAATAAGTGTGCGTGATTGACAGAAGTGTGGTAAGAGCATCATGCAAAGGCTGGGTGCGGCACCCGTGCCCTGCGCAAGGCATTCTGGGTAAGTAGCAGATTTCTGGTGTTGCCGGTAGAGGCATTGACACTGCATCACATGTTCTCCTAATGTTTTAACCACATCTTCACATTCTTTATCTGCCCTCACCGCCACCATCGCCACCACTGCACTCCGGCACGATTCTCTCAGATGGACATCATGCCACCCTCTTTTGTTAATCTACCAGCAGAAATACTTTATACATGGGGATAATCCTGCTTATGACCAAAGACCATATTCTTAGTGTCTTAGGAAGTGTAAGTGTGTGTGTGTGTGTGTGTGTACAAGAGCAAAAATAGAAGACTGGAAAGGACAAAGCTTCAACTGATGTTATGGAACCAGCAGAATTCCTAGAGTACAGCAGACAGATTCCAGAATTGGTGGCATTAAGGCTTTTGTCGGACTGCTGTTTCTAGTAGCCATGTGCACCAGGGTTAAAATCATATCACTCTGCTATTCAGCAGAACTCATCTCTCAGCTTGAGTGAGCTAAAAGCCTGCAGAGACATTCCACTGACCTGCAGCTCAGACAGTATTATCTATTCGCCTATACATTACACCATACGGAGTAAGACTTATGTACCTTAAAACATACAAAAATGTTAAGGATTTAGAGTAAGGTTAATGTATGGGCTGTTATAGGAGGTAAATGCTTAAATGAAAACAAAAAAGCAAAATTAGATGCAATTGTAACAGCACAATTCTGAAGACTCGTGGCTTTGCCTTGAATGGTTGGCTGGGATATTATTTGTGCCTAAATGAATGGTACAGGTTAGAGAGAGGGTTAACATTTCAATGGTTTCCCTGTTTCCATGGCGACTCAGACTTCAGCCTCGCTTTCGCGTGTATGCTGAGGCGCTTGCCCTCGCCTCGAGTTCACAGTCAAGATGAAAACATGAAGACAAGAGTCTTCACTTGATGATGATCATGTCAGCTGACAATGGCCGACCTACATTGCTATTACTAAGGGTTTACACAACCTGAACGTATTTTGCAATTTCTTTTTCATGTTATGTTGAATGTCCTCTGTGCCGTGTGGATTCATTGTGTTGACCAAAATCCCAAAGGGAAAAAGTAAACCAAATAAAGAACTAGACGGAAATCTAGCGCACCAATGCACAGATGTGCATCCAGTCCATTAAAAATGATCTAATCTCCACAAATGGCAGAGAATGCAAAATGATCTGCTGCTGGACATCTTGACTTTGTGTTGTTAATGCTTAAGGGAAAGAAATGGAGACAGACCCCAACGTATTCCTGGCATTCCGTCACATCACATTCCCACAGGAATCCAGCCCCAACTCCCCCAGCCCTCACCCTAGATCTCTTGTGCATCGCATCCATCCACGCAGTAAACAACCTATTATGTGATCTATTTATCCATGGCCAATCCTGCCTTACTAGCTGCAATTACTTTGGCTGGAGGTCTGACAGGAGCGCCTCGGAGTGCTCCGCTTTTCGATCGATGATCCTGCAGCCCTCCCCCAGGCCTGGGCGCCCATCACCATCCCCGTCACCGAGCTAACAGGATTGTGGATAAGGTCCGAGAGCAGGGCGGGCGAGTTGAGTAGTGCCGGTTTTTAACCCACAGACTCCCTGAAACATGACTCTGAGAACCTCAACACCCAGTCGTGCAGAGACCCGGGCTGTGTGCCCGTAGCACGACGCGGCAGGATGCCACGGACTAGCGCGGTATGAGACATGAAAACGAGTGGAGAACGTGAGCTCTGCACGGTGTAGGCTCTGTCCAAACACTGCTCGTGATGGGCTGTCAGTGTGGCTGTGGGCGGGTGATAATGCTCTGTGCTCAGCCGCTGGGTAGCACAGAAGGGCCAGCATGTGCAGGGGCCAAGATGGCGCGCTGATCTCTGTTCCATTTACTTACAGTATGAAGATGTATTGGTGCATTTCCTGCAGCGAAGCCAGAGGCACTTGCCATTCTGGGAAATAAATGGAGCTGTTGATTGCACTGCTGATAAAAACTGCTGGTAAAGTTCAGGGAAATTTCTGCTGTGTCAAAGAACCGAGCTATTTTCAGGTTAAAGTTTCTCGTTGCCCCTCAATGGAATTGATGGCTAACACTTTAGAAATGATGTGTGCTGCTCGTGGTGTGTTTTTTTCATCATTGTCCTGTGGAAAACCAAAGATGTTTGTGACCATTTTCACTTTGTTTAATGTTGGTAAAAGAGTTGGAGGCTGTTGTAAATCTGTATTGAAAGGGAATGAGAAACCTTCTATTGCTGTTGATTTTTGTGATCTTGTTAATTACAGGTTTCACCTGCTGTAGGAGCATGTATCCATAACTTATGGTCCAGAAATTGCATGAATTTGTATTCTATCAGATTGGCTTTATCAATAGGGACATGTGGGCAATCGTGAATGATGAATTCAAAAACACGCTCACACACACACACACACACACACACACACACACACACACACACTGCAGCAGAGAAAACGGGGGTGGCAGGAATCAATAAGATAACAGGATGTTATGATTTTAAAAAAATTTAGTGGAGACAAAGACTATAAAGCCACTTGGGTTGAATATCGACAGCTCTGGCCTAGAGGATTGGCAATCCTTCCAGCTGGTCTGTTTACATGCTGAATTATCAACTTAGGCGTTTCTGGGACTGAGGACATTTCTAAAATCTCTCCGTGTCTGATTGGTGAAAATGAATAAAATGATGAGTCATGGTCTTTCGGACTCTCAGATGACTCAGCCTTTTTTTTTTATCCTGCGGCCTCTTTCCACTGATGTTGTTTGCTTCGTCCTCCATGCCGTCTTATATACGACAGCACAGGCTTCATCCCTTGTTAGTCCGGCAGCCTGATAGTGCAGTAAGTGCCTGCAAGCGTGGACTGAATCATCCTCAGATTCGAACGCAAAACAGCTTTGGGTAAAGCGTCCTCAGTCGGGACCGAGGAGAGGAGAGGAGAGGCTTATGCTTTAAGATGGGTGAGTGACTCACTATCGGAGTCCAAACCAGATGTTTGGGCACGAACACTTACAAGGTGCCATTAGAGAGATATGTTATAAAACGCAGCTCACATCATGTCACTCAGGAGATGCATAACAGCTCAAAGACAAGACCAATTTAATAGAAGGTGCGTCCGCTCTAGTGTAGCACTGACACTTCACACTGATAATCACCACAGATCTTACAGCCTATCACGGTTGTTCTAGCCTTCTTTAACACATCAGTTTGTCTCTAAGGATTCTTTTCCCTGTTGTACACTTGCCACTTGGCCTTGCTGTTCATTCTGAGCATTTCTGTTTTCAAACATTTTAAATGTTTTTATCCTTCTACAATACAGGACATATCTTTATTCTCAAGCTCTGCAAATGGGAATCTGAGGATAAATGTATGCTTGATTAATAATTTTCTCACAGATAGCATTTTTGGTTGGAGTCAGGGGCTAGGTTGTGATTTAAGACTGTTGTCAGCCAATTCATGTGTCTCTGAATATATAAATGCAAATCAGTTTAGCTACTTTGTGGTTCCTCACAAGACAAGTCTCTCACTGTAAGAAATAGGTGGTACTGAGTAAATGTATAGGAAACCCCAGCATTACATAAGACTTCACAGCTCTGTGAGAGCGAGAAAAGCCAGTTGACAGGGTGTATATGGACTCTGGGTGACTCTCTAATGACTCCGTGTCACACCAGGACCCACTGGGAGAAATAATCCCCTGGATTTAATCATGCACTGCAGGCTATCCCAGTGTGGACAGTGGCGCGATCTCCAGTCTCTAATTTAAACTCACACGGTCGAATGGAAATATCACAGACTTCTCCCTCTGTTCCTCACTGGCTTGTCCGCTAATTGATTTTGTTACAGCAGGCCCTGATTTGTATGAGTGCGGAGTAGCTGGCCGGCAGATATGTTTGGAATGCAGAGAGTAATGTGAGCGGCACTATTGCAGCGAATTACAGCGTGGACTTCGCTACAACTGTTTGTCAGTGCAAGGCTTAATCTATAAAAACATGATTTTGTACACAAGGCTTACATAGATTTTCCCAGCTTTACTATTGATTCTACCTCTACTACACAGCTTGTTGGCTATTTTGTACTGTAAATGTTGTGGCCATTAAAAGTCATGCCAACAGAAGAAGTGGGAACAGCAAATATTGTCAAGTTGATCAAATGTCTAAAACCCTGGGTGCAAACTCTGCAGTGCGTTTAGACAATGCTGGGTAACTGTGAGAAGTGAAACAGGGTTTTACTCCAAAAGGAACTAGAGAGTACAGTAAGAGGCATGGCAGCTGCTAAACCAAAGCACTGCTGCTGTGGATCTTGAGGCTGGATCTGTTCAAAGGTATCTGGCCATAAATCTCATCTCTCAACCCGTACTCTGCCTCATCTATGAATTCAGGACACTGTGTAACTGTTAAAGGCAGTCAAATGTAACCGACATGGCAGAAACATCAGTTGGAATTGATTTGAATTAAATAAACAAAATCAAGCCTTTGGAATAGTTTGGAAAATTTAACTTGATGAGACTTGATGAGGTTGTATAACCTTTCACCATGTTTATTTTTGATCTACTTCATACAGTATTGACTTTTGTGAAGCCTATGTTTGAGCTATCAGTATCTAATTCACAAAGGTCCTCCTCAGTATACACTGTTTGGTGACCACAATGTGAAACCCAATAGACAATTCCACTTTATGAGGAACTGACCACTTCCTTTTCCTCTTGTTATATAGAAAAAATGACTGTAAAATGCCAGAGGGCATCCATAAGTGAGTCCTCAATGAATGGGGGAGGGTAGAGCTCAAATAGTTTCTCACCACTTGGCAAGGATCTTTCTTTAATTTTGGAAATTAGACATATGTATTACATTACAAATAGCAAAGAAAACTCACCTATGTGTTTCCGTTTTCAAGAGAAACTGGGTTTTGGCCAGTAGAATGCTAGCAATTCTGCTACTGTGTGTTGATTGGTTGTCAAACTGACATTGCAATTACAGCCAGTTACAATACAAAGTTTTTTGTCTGATGATAACCTGAGCTGTTGAGATTATTAGGTATGGTAACTATGGTGGTAACTCTCTGGCGGCTAACTGTAACATTAATTATGTAGGAGGAAAATTATTACTGTGTACGAAAAAGTTTAGATTCTTATTATTCTTATTGTTACTATCATTTTTTAATTCTGTACTCAAACTCTGTCATCCCTACATGCTATAACTCCAACTAGCACTGACACAGCTTATCTAGTAGCTACATGACCTGGCTTGGGATAAATACATGCATATCTTATATGTGCTGTTCTGTTTTGAGTGTATTTATTGATATGAAAATTGTAAAAAAAAACATTTATAAAATATGATATACCACAAAAGACACATGCCTGCTTCTAAAATATCTCCACTGTGCTTGTTTTTAACAAGGCAGGCACTGAAAATTTAGCAGACACATAATAGTGGCAAAGCTGAAACTAATGGCAGCTTCCTCATCAGGAATCCTGAGGTGTTTCTTCTGGCTCCAAAACAGCTCTGCTGCCTGCTCATGCCGGCTGCCATAAAGCGATTCGCACTCAGACGTCATCGTTATAAATGAGGCACTTTTGCTAAGTCATAACTGTAGTCGAAAAGCTTTAAAAATATGTCAGTAGTACTGAAACATTAGATTCTGTTCTGTGTTGAGAACATTAGTGCATTTGTTACTAGGAGAATCATGAAATGTTTAGGATTTTGGTCAAGTGTTCCATATTAACCCATTGATTTTTGGCTCGGTAACAGGCCACCACTGAACCTGCATTGCTGCGGTCTTCACTGAAGGCCAGAGGTGGACATTCCAGGTTCAGAAAGTAAAAGTCCTCACCAGGATTTTGCTCAAGCATCCTAGATTACATTGATTCCATGAACTAATTTTACCTGCAGCCTTGCGCTAATTAGATCATCTAGGAAGCTTGAGCAAAATCCTGGCAAGGATTTTTACTTTCTGAACCTGGAATGTCCATCTCTGGTTGTCTCTCCCCAATGTATTAGAGGATACGTCAGGCATTACTGGATTGCACTGGATTTGCCTTGTCTGTAAATCCAGTTCATCTTTGTTCCAGAGCTGACAGCGAGGAGGTGGAGCAGGTGGAGCTGCAAATGGAGTTTTTGATAAGATCAATGCTGTTGAGCAAATGTACAGCAAGAATGGAAGCAGATAACAAGCTGTTGTGTTACAAGAGGGTTATGACGACAGCACTTCACACGCAAGCAAATGATAGCTTCCATTGCAAAGGGCCTGCTCTTACATTCTCTCTTTCTGTCTGATTTCAGGTCCTCCTGAATCCTCTTCAGACAGATAATGGATCCCCTCTTCAGTCTTTCCCATTGCAATTCACCCTAGCAGATGGTGGTGAAGTAAACTCCCCAGTGCTGATGACTCACAAAGGAGGGAGAAGAATGGCTGGATCTACAAACTCATCACACTTCCACGGAAGACTCTTCTAGTGCTCCAGAATTCCTAACTCTTCCTCAATGACTAATGGAAGCTTTGTGTAGCGGTCTGTGCTGTTAACAATAACATGCAGGCTGCTGGAGTAATCTTTAGGTAAAAGGATTGTCTTGGTGATTTCATTGCTACACTGGATATACTTAAATGGTTTATAGACAACTACTCTCTTGAGTTATAATTTAGTTACACTGGATACACAAATAACATAAACTCAATTCTATAATAAATGCAACTAACTGTCCAATCACTGCAGCAAAGAGGCACTAACAAAAAGGAAGGATGTTTCTTCTCCATAATTCATTTGGCTGCCTGAAGTAAGATGGCAGCTCTGCAATGAAGTAAAACTACAACAGTTTTATTTGTCTATGTCTTTGTCACCTTTGTAAACTGCATCTTTTTCTCTACCTAAATTTCAAGACAAGAGAAATGAAAACCGATTTACTGACATGAACTTAACTCTCACCCTCTCTTTCCATCTCTCAGTCTATCCATCTCTCACCCCCTTATTTCTTGTTCTTTTAACGTCTTTCTAATTATGCTTCTCAGAGAATTCCTCAGATATGAAATTATATTAGATGGTGTTTAATCGAGCCCTTGTACCTGGGCTTAAAGATTACAAAGCACTCACCACTGCATTCAACTTGCTCTCTGATGAAAGCGCTCTCCGTTCTGTATCATTAAATGGCTTTTAACAGTATTATGTGCCCCAGGTAAATCATATTATGATTTATGTAAATCATATTATGATTTACAAAGAGGTCCTGCAATTGAGACTTGACAAAAAGAGTGAGACTGTATGAACACAAAGTGAGACATAAAAGAGAAAAAATATATACAATGTAAAAGGCAAAATAAAAAAAAAGAGAGAAAGGTTCTCATCTGGACGTCTTGCCCTTTAATCACTTTTACCTGGTAACTTATACCAGTTTTGAGCAAAATCTCACATGCTGCTCAAACATTTTTGAGCCCTGTCTGTTTGGTCCTATTGCCACTGTTTGACTAATCCCCTGTCTGTTTGGTCCTGTTGCCACTGTTTGACTAATCCCCTGTCTGTTTGGTCCTGTTGCCACTGTTTGGCTAATCCCCTGTCTGCTTGGTCCTATTGCCATTGTTTCACTAATCCCCTGTCTGTTTGGTCCTATTGCCACTGTTTCACTAATCCCCTGTCTGTTTGGCCCTATTGCCACTGTTTCACTAATCCCCTGTCTGTTTGGACCTATTGCCACTGTTTGACTAATCCCCTGTCTGTTTGGTCCTATTGCCACTGTTTGACTAATCCCCTGTCTGGTTGGTCCTATTGCCACTGTTTGCCTAATCCCCTGTCTATGACAAGCCTACAGTTTACCTTCAATCAACTTCTGCTTGTTTTAGCATTTACCACTTCAGATCTTATGGGCTCTTTTGTAAATAAAACATCTTTTCACTCAAGTATGTGCATCCAGTTATTCCCCCCAACCCTCAACCACATGCAGTTAACCAAGTGTCCCTACAAATAGGGTTTACATGTCTGATGGATGGAGAGAAGAAGCACAGGACAGAGTTTCACTTTTGCCTTTACTGTGGAAAGTACAGTAATCTGCTCATGATGTCCCCTGTAAGATAACCAGCACCTCAGGTTCCGAGTTCCACTTCACCTGCTCTGTCTGTTGGGAATTCCAAATTACTTTCATCTCTTCAGACTAATCCCAATCTTCTGCGTCCTCTGGTATCTATCATTTCCCTTGACAATCAGACTCTGGTATAGGTGAGAGTGAAGTTTATCACCAAACCCCTTCAGTTTTACCATCTTTCTATTCTTGTCAAGCAGTGCTCCCCTCCCCCCAAAACATATCGATAGTTCTGTCCTGGCTGCAGAAGTACAATCCTGTTATTTCCTGGTCCATAATTGTACTCTATTATACATAGATTTGCTCTGCATTTTATTCGGTAAGCAGCTTTTTGGGGAAGCATTCACATACTCCTGAGATAAAGGTATAAGACATCTGCCTTCAAAGTTACTTTAGTTTGCATAAGTCTCAAGGCAGCAAGTCTACATCATATGTACCCTTTTGGGGAAAAGCAATCCTATAATTGCATGAATGTTTGGAAAACATGGCAGACAAACTATTGGTCCAACCAGCTGGATAAAAATACTTTTGCAAAGAAAACTTTATTTCCTATTACTTCTAGTTCCTTCATCAGTGATTATCAGATTTTGTGGACTATCTGGCATCATATATACAGTCTAACAACCGAAAACCATTCACAATGGGCAAGTGAATGGGGAAACTGCTTTGTCGCTTCTGCTGGTGCCATCCGGAAGAATGGGATTGTCCCTGGGCTGAATATATCCAGGACTTGCACTCCTCTACAGGATTTTCTCTGTTCCAGTGTGTCATCAGTTAACAACCATCCCTGTTCCCATGAAATCCCAGCAAGTCATAGAGTCCCATGGTGGACAATTTCTGCAACAATGAAGAGGAGTGGTAGGCCATTTATGTTCAACTGCAAAGAGCTCTACACCACCATGATCAACAAGCTGACTGCCACTAGAATAAGAACCTCTACCTGCAACACCGCAGGCTCAGTCCTCGAGGTGTGGGTATATGTTCTGGCAGTTGACTTACAAAGTCCAATAATCCCATCACTCCTGTATCTCATACATGTTTCATGTGTCTCTCTTTAGGCTGGTGGCGGTTCCTGCTCTCTTGGATGAAATTGTTCCTAGTAAATAATTTCCTCCTGGCCTGGAGATTTATGTCCCCCACCCCCCCATACCAGATATGGACCCTCCTCGTCTACAGGACTGTGAGGGTCACAGCTAAGAGGAGCAGGGTTGTATCTTTGTTTTTCAGGATTCTTCCAGGGATTTTACCTCTCCCATCCAGACCATCCTATTTTAGGTCTCAGGGGATGTAACCTGGCAGGCTCAGTGGTTCCTATCCACTCCCTGAAGGAGGGCGTGGGGTAGTGTCATGCCCTTAGACACGCCTCCAACCTCGCTCAGGTCCTCTGCCTCATCAGCCTATGATTCAATAGGTCCCAATAGGTCACAGCTTATTCCCCTTATAACTTAAACCTGTTGCTTATCCAGACGCATCAGTACCAGCATTTATATACCTTTGCATCCCCAGTTCTCTGCAGTATGAAATCTCGAGTCTTTTCTGTTTGTTCCAACATTTTGACACTGTTTTGCCACAAGTTCCTGTCTGGGCCTAGTTTATAGCAGTCTGTTCACAGCAGATCAAATTCTACCTGTTTATTTTTGGATTTGCCCTTTAGAACTGTTTGCTCTTTGTAAATAAATCTCCTTCTCACTTTTGATTATTACACAAGTTTCATATATCATGAAAGGTCTTTGACAAAACAGAATTCAGTTAGAATGTTGATGTCTTTGACCATTTTATGCATGTTTGATTCCAGAATTACTGATTCCATTCTAAAATCGCATGGTCAGTTATTGTTAGAACTGACTAAATTTCATTGCTACATGACACTCCCAATTCAAAAGGTTTAGTATTTTTTTTTTTTAGTGTCTCCTGTGTCAGCCATTACACAGCTAGAGTCCGGATGTCCACAGTGCTGTTGTGACAGCCACTGTCACATCCACACACTCTGTCACAGTGGGTTTCCTGTGCACAGACATGTTAAATAAATTCGTGATGAAGCTGGCTGTGCAGTAGTGTGGGTCTCTTATATATAATGTTGCCCAGTTCGGACTGACAACGCCTGCCACGCTTCCTTACGGTTTTGAAAAAGAAAAAGCCATTATGTATTTTCTGCACAATTCACCTTGTTTTATTTATTTATTTATTCATCAACGTATTTATTCATTTATTGAGTGGGTTATTTATGATCTGGGTTATTTATGATTATGAGGTACAACAGAGAAGTACCTCACACATGTTTTCAAAAGGCAAAGAGTCCAAAGATGGACTCATAGATTCAAAATTGGCTTATACAACCACAAGCATAAAACCACTTCAACATGTCTTCCCCAGGCCTGGATTACAAATCAGTACAATGCACTTGGTGAAATGTTTTAGCATAAAATTGCTGGTTAGCTACATAACTAACATTTTGGCTGCACTACTTCAATTTAGCTATACATCTATTAAAAAGTATCCTAGAAAAAAGTATGCAAAAAAAGTTTAAAAATCTTGGTCTTCACTTAACGTCTGTAAATTAATCACCTTTAAACACCTGTGTGGAAGCCATCCTCCACAGTTGCTGGGTGAGAAAACAAGTACTATACAAATCTCATGTTGTGATAATGCTCTGAGCTCGGTCTCTACAATGTGGTAAAAGAAACATATGCATCAGGGCCTGCAGCACCGAAACATCTAATAAATGATCTGTTTGTTTTCAGTGTCTTTACTGTTGTGCAATGGTGGGGCTAACTGCAAGACAAAGAAATCAAAACTGCAAGTGTCAAATAAATAAGCTGAAAGCATTATAACCTGATGGTGTAAATTGTGAAGAGGCTGCGCATGGAATAAACGAGCGGTGCTTCGGAGAAGAATAGTTACTGCTATACAGCATGCAGACAAATGAGTGGTGAGGCTGTTACTCATAACAGACAGCACAAGTGGAGCCCCGAGAGAATAGATGACATGAGCCCCAACTGAATCAATCTCTAGTGCTATTAACGGAGAGCGGCGATGTCAGAGTGAGTGAGGAGCTGTGCGGTAGAGGGTTGCTCTCACTGGGGCCCCAGGGCATCACCTGTCCGGGCCCTTGGTGCTACGCCGATGAGAAGGGAACTGCCGGTGGCCACGGAAAATGATCTGCTTGAGTCATGAACCCTGGAGAGCCATGAAACCAAGGAAACAACATGGACAGATCATGGGCAAATGTTCTTTTCTGTTTGATGCTGCGGTGTGCCGGGGATTGAATGTGTTAGGATGATGAGGAGAGGTAAGGAATGTTTTATAGGAGAGAGGAAGGTAAGCCAAAGTAAAAAAATAGGGACAGGAACATACCAAGTAGGGTTAAGTGTGCGGGGGGGGGGTTCAATCTACTGTGAAAATAGGGTGGAGAGAGAGAGAGAGAGAAGGAGAGAGCAAAAGAAAAGAAAGAACCGTAATAGAATTTTGGTGAGAGATGGGCAATATTTCCTTATATAGAACCCCTGGCTGTAGATGAGCTACTAACCCAAAACAAACACGTGCATATGCATACGTACTAACACACACACACACACACACACACACACACACACACACACACACACACACACACAGAATAAGGATCGCATCTGTAGTGGGTTTAGGAATCTGTTCTGAATCGCTCTGCTTCAGTCAGCAGTTGCTCCGTTTGGCTCCAGCTAAAATAAGACAAATCAGTGGCTTTAGGTGCTCAGAAGCCTCGCACGACCCAGGCTGAGCAGAGCCCACTGAAGCACTCCGCTGACGCCGCACAGCACAAACACTAATAATTACTCTATCGATTGAAAGAGCAGCCGCAAGAGCAGCTTACCGTTCGTCTCGCATTTGCATTGGGGGGAGGGGGGAGGGGGGGCTTTACTAGGTTCGCCTTTGTACAAGCAGCTACCAGGCTGGTGACTGACTGGTGAACAGAAGCCACAGTGAGTGTCAGGAGCCTGGGCTGACTGTGAGAGGTAAGGGAGTCACATGAACATGATGGAGGTTGAACGGTGAAGAAGGACGAACGGGTCTTGTCTGAAATAAAGGGAGTCATGGCTGTGTCTGTTTCAAGTTTTGTGAGTGGAATTTTGGTGGGAAAAAAACAACCTTACAAACAAGGTTCCATTGAGAGTTTCTCTGTGCGTCTGTGTAATCGCACAGTTTGGGAATTGCTGTCTTCCAGATCATTTTATTTGTATTAAAAAATGCAAACATTTACTGTAAATATATAAAATTATCCCCCACTCACCCACCCACACACACAACCACCCCCCAACACACACACACACAGGCACAACTACATATGAAGTCACATACACACATACACATCTTTCAAGTCCAAGATAAATAAACTGTCCATGCACAAAAACTGACACTATACACACACAAGCACACAAACACACACACGGGCGCACACAGCGCAACATGGCACACACATGCCAAACAGCAATCTGCTGCAGTGAGCAGAATGAAGAACGAGTCTCCGTGTGCTCGGGAGCACGGGGGAAGCTTTCCTCCGATAGCTGCCTTCAACGGATAATACACCACAAGCAGCTTGTACTGTGTTTCACCTGTTTTCATCCAATATAATCCACTTACAGAGAGAGAGAGAATGAGAGAGAGAGAGAGAGAGAGAGAGAGAGAGAGACATAAAGGAAGAGCAGGTGGAATTCAGAAAAGCAGAAGGAGGGATGCAGAGAGAAAAACGGAAAAATAAAAACCGAGAGAGAGAGAGAGAGAGAGAGAGAGAGAGAGAGAGAGAGAGAGAGAGAGAGAGAGAGAGACAGAGAGAGTAGGCTACCACAGGGGTTCTGTTTGGTATTGAAATCAACACATCAGCCACTCAGTTTAATTTCAAGCCTGGGTGCTCAGGAGAGGGTGAATGCCTGGTAGACAGTAATGTATAGTCACTTTAGCTCTGCGTGGCATGCTGGTGACCCTACTGTCTCTCACTCGCACAGCGAGCCTGGGATACACAGCCACTATCCATCAAAAGTTTGTGCAAATTAAGGGTGGAAGGGGTGGGGGGGGGGCAGGAAGGAAAAACAGGGGGAAGGAAATGCGAAGAATACACTTCATCTGGAATAACAGCACGATTAATAGATGTGCTTGTAAGTGGACTGACACCGTAGGGTTTCTGTGCCGCCAGGGACCAGGTAGAGATCATTAAGTAAACGACTGCAGTAATTCAGCTCTCAGCGGGAGAAGGGGGAGGGGCTTAACCGCTGATTGACATCCTTGCTCAAAAAGCTGAGATTTTTGTGCCTAGTGGCCCCTCCTAATTTTAGCTTCATCCTGGGTTTTTCTATAACAGCTCTCATGGGTGGTGTCACTTTACACTTTTTGAGAGATTTCTCTTTATTTTAAATATAAAATGTCTCAGAGAAGAGAGGTCATCTATCTACACTGATGCAGTTATGTGCCTGAATTGGTACAAACCCACATTTATTTAAATAAAGTATTAATTCCATGTTATTTCCGGTGAACGGTGTAATAAGGAACATGCTACAGTCCCAGCCTGCTCTAACCTAAGAACATATAAACACGGTATCCTTTAACAGAACAGAAAATTAAGCATTAAAACATGATACAATTCATTCTTATTCATGCAGCATCTACCAAAGTTATATGTAGAATCTGGTGCTGATGCAGCATCTGTGGTCTTATTTCATGGCCAAAAGGAAGAGGACAGTGGAAACTGACTGGGGATCAGTGCTCATCATCCTGGCTGCTTGATATAAGCGTATATGATAAAGGTCACTTGAATGGACTTGCATGCAATTACAAACCCCGCCATCAAAGATTCACTCGATCATATATGGCATCTGATATATGGTTTCTGATTCTCCAAAAGAAGTTTCAAGAACAATTTTCCAGAATAACTACCTACTACCTCCAATTAGAAAGCAGAGTGGCAGAATAATTTATATTATCTGTGACGAATCCAATATATGGAATTTATAGATTTGACGTGGTTGACTGCTGCCTCTCAGAGTTCGGGTAGCGTGCAGTACTTGAGAGCTTCAGAATAAAAATAAAAGCCACATGAAGATGAGAAACGGCCATTTCCACGTAGCTCCTGAGGTACGCAGTAGTGTTTCTAATATTAGGCTACAATCATGGAACGTGGATACGGGCGCTGGGAAACCGCCGCAGTGGTCAGTGGATGGTGACGGTTTCCAGAGAGATGGAGACCAGCGTGATCAGGTAACTGTTGAATCATTTCAAAGAGGCTGTGACATCAGCGAAGCGAACAGAACCACCAGATCGACAAGCAATATTCTCACCCCAGAACGTGTTGAGCTGATGCAATTTGTTCGGTGAAAGTTATTGGGGAGGAAAAAAGAAAAAACTTGGAAAATTAGGAATGATATGAAATCTATTCACCATTGCGTACTGGGGAAATAATTCTCACCACTAACCTGTATTTCTCTCTTATTCTATTCTATCTCCCATCATCTCTCTCACTGTCACACTCTAACTGGTTCTTACAAACTTAAATATACCGTAATCATCACTGTTCCCGTTTCTCCCTTCTTCTCTGTCTCACTTTGTTTTTAAATAATATTTCACTTCTCTACATAAAAAAAAAATCCCCTTTCCTCATGTCCTTCTATCTGAGGTTTAATAACGTCTTCAGATTCATGCCTTGTATATTCTTGTATAAAAATGAGCACAATAATGCATTATTATTTTAGGTCATTCTGGATATAAACATCGGTTAAAAGCTGTAAGTTGAAATCTAACGATGCTGTGCGGCCTATTCATAATGTGACCCTTAATGTTTGTATGTGATGGGTTTTTTTTTGTTGTTGTTGTTGTTGTTGTTGTTGTTGGTGCTGTTTTACTTTCAGCAGGGAACGGAGGCTGTATAATGGAGTGAACCTTGTTCATTTATACACAAGTGTTTCCCAGTCCCATTCGCTCATTTATTGATTACGGCCCTCACCCGCTCCTGCTTTCACCTTTCCCTGCCGTGGCCCACAGGAGCTGTTTCTCGGTGCTTCTCGGTGTATCTGTCTGCTCTAGACGAGCACCTTGTTCGCTTGTTCCAAGTGTTTCTTGGCCTTTTCTCTATAAGCCCTGTTTGTCTCCACCACTCGTCCGTCAACACGATCCACAACGGCTCTTTGAGGGGGGTTTGGAGTTTTGAATTGGAAAAGGGCTTTTAAAAAGGTTCTGTCGATGTATTAAAGGTACTCGTTCTGACTACATCTCTGCCTTCTCTCTCTGCCTCCATATTTCTATATACTTGTACACTTCTGTTGCTTTGCCAAAAATATAGGAAGGAAGGTACAGAACAGCAGCAGGGCTATAAATTTCAAAGGATCTCGGAGAAGTAGCCGAGTTGCCCCTGGCAACTCGGTGCATCTCTGTACTGGGAGTCAGGGGTCACTGTTGGTGGTGCCCATGACATGGTTACCAAAGCTCCATCCTCAGTGGTGGTGCAGTGAAAAGAAATGGAAGATGCAATGGTTCTACCAATGGAAATCAACTCTGGCTAACAGAGTGAGAACAGAGGAAACACTGAGCTCAGAGTGACATTGAGACAGTTGAAGCTCTCTTAATTGGCAGACAAGCCAGACAAACACACACACACACACACACCTTTTTTTGTTTACTGATGTTTCGTCTCCCTGCCTCGGAGGAAGCAAACCAAATTGCCTGCTTCTATCACTTTGTGGGCGCAAACATGAAAACTGAAATATCAGCAACTTCTTTTTTTTTTTTTAATGAGTTGTGCAGATCTGCGATTCTGTCACTCCCTTGCCTGCCTGGCTTCACTAAAAGCTCTTTAAACATGCACACGGGAGCTGGTCTCCCATGTCACTGTGGCCCAGGTGACTCACCGACTCAGATGAATATCAGCACTCTTGGGCTGACACACAGGCATCGCTGTCTAACTACATTTATAACCCTTTCCTGCTTTCCTGCTTTGTCTCAGACAGGCCCACATGAATACACAACACCGCATTTTCTCCTTTTCGTTCTCTTTCACCTACACACACACACACACACACACACAAACACACAACACACACTCTTTCTCCCTCCAATATTCCTGACCTCTGGCTGGAGAGGAATGATTGGATTTTGGAGGATTTTCTGAGCTCGGTTTAAAGGAGGGAGAGAGAAGCCCCGGAGCCCTGCAGAATGGCTCTGAGGGTGTGTGCTACGGGTCATGTGACCTATATGGCTTTCATGAAAAGAACTGATGGAACTTAGTTTGATCGTTTGTAGATAACAACTAATGTTTGGAGAAGAGAAGAGAAGAGAAGAGAAGAGAAGAGAAGCGAAGAGAAGAGAAGAGAAGAGAAGAGAAGAGTATAGGGGAGAGAGGCATGAAATAAGATTAATGGTAGTGGTTTACTCCAGTGCACTGAGGACAGGAAACCGTGAAAGACAACGAGTTAAATGGATTACACTGGTCCCGACTGTGCCCATGGAGAACCAGGAGTGTGAGTAATGGCAGTGTGTACATGTCAGATTAACACACCATTATATGTCCTCCTATGTACTCCAAGAGACAGAGAGAAAGGAGTCAATTGTGCCACTGTGCATGAATGTCTATGTGAGTGTGTACCTGTTCCTTTGGTTTTGTTTTGGGTTTGTTGTATTTTTTTTTTATGAACATATCAGTGTATAATGGTCCCTACCAATCACAACATTGCAGGCGGTGGTGTGTGTTACTTGGCAACAGATCTTCATCATCCAACACCCGGATCTATCTCCACCCAGTTCTCCACCCTGGATAACTACCATATATACCTTCCATCATCATCCACAGCTACAAGGCAGGGACAAGGGGCAGCGGTGCAGTGGCAAGTGGGCATACCCTACCCCTCCCAACCTCCCACGAGCCTCATCCCAGAGCCCTCCCTGACCTGCAGTGCCCAGTTAAAGACAGAGGCTGCGGAGCAGGTAAACACCACCCGGAAATGTAGCGCGTCTAGCAGAAAATCACTCGCAATCATTCCGTCCACACACACACACACACACACATTAGCGTCCCTTGCTCTCACTTCCACATAATCTGTGACGGCCGAGGGTTTGGCTCCAAGCCGACGCCCTTAAGCACTGCGACACGTCCATCCCGCCGCTCGGCGTCTTTTCTTCCCGAGGCGTCCGTGTGCCGTTCCCGTCTCCGCATGGTTACACTCCCTCCGGGCGCAGCAGTGGCCTCCTTGCACCTGACTACCGATGCCAGTGGCTTCAGCCAGTAATGGAGACTACTTTCATATATCAACACGTGGGGGATTAGCAATCCAGCAAGGCAACTACACATGGGGTATAATGTGTGTGTGTGTGTGGAGGGGGGGGGGCAGGTAGGGAGTAAATATCACTGTGCCATGTCAGAATCTCAGGGGCCTCACAAACTTCCAAGTAAGGCAGAAAAAAGCTACAGGCAATGGACAAGAGAAGAGTTGAAAGAGTGTTGAGTCTCCTTAGCGATTCCCTCTGTGAGCCAGTCCTAATGCAGTATGTGAAGAAAGCTAGAGCCTTGTTTTTGTTCTACACCTTGAAGCAGTGCACCAAAAGCCTGACTAATGGGAGAAAAGTCTGAATATGATCTTACACTCTGTCACACACACACACACACACACACACACACGCAAGTGAGAGAAAATACCTAAACAGAAGTGTGCGCACACACAAATACCGCCATTGAGAATGACTGTGAAATGAACCTATAACCATAAAATGCTTTATGTTTGGGAAAATTACATTAGCATTTACATGCAAAATCTGTTGACTCATCAAATATGCTACCAAGAAGTAGCCGCAGAGCACAGCTACGCAAAGCAATAACTCACAAACACTTCATCAAATCTATATCAAATTAAGTACTCAAAGAAATGAAAGGAATAAGAACGAGGGAGAGAGAGGGATACAAAAAAGAGAAACCCAGGCAGGCAAAAAGAGCGAATATCTCTCTTCTGTCTTCTGTATCTTCCGATATGTCATTTTTTATGCTGTGCTGTAAATGCAATAGGCCTAATTAGAATAAACATAAACCTAATTAGAATGAACATAAGCGTGAAACACTGTGATCTTACAGGTGCGTCAAAAAACATTTTGGAAATTTTAATGAGCGAGAGAGAAATGTAACCATAGACGAGATGAGTCATGTAAGGTCATGTAAAAAAACAATTTTTAAAAATTCTTGCAATCGTAACATCATGGCGGTTTCACCAGCACAGCAGCAGGGCCTTTGTGTGTAGAGAGAGCCACCTTCTCTTTATGCATGAAATTCTCAGTGGACCGGTCTCACCCTGTAGCTCCATGACCAATTTCAGCACACGCAAGACTGCAAATATAACAGATACATCACCTGGCTGTCTCTCCCTGGATGGGGGCTATATTTCTCAGGCTCCGGCAGATCTAATTGACTTCAAATCTTGGCTTATTCTCATGATGAAATTCTATTATCCTCCTAAAGCAGAAAGCCTGTTCAACACAAGCCAAAAGATTTAATTTGCCCTGAGAGGGTACGCATCGCGGCTCCCCTGTGGTGCCCTCCGTTCAAGCCTTTCACCTGAGAGTTCATTACAATGGCAGGCGTATTTTTTACTCTGTCAGGGCGAGAGAGGGGCATACTGAGGTGCGAAGGAAAGACGCAGGGAGACGTACATGTGCTGAGGTCGGCCCCCGAAGGCCCCTGCTACTCGCCGGGTGGCCCCGGCAAAGATCGGGGTCACAGACTTCGTAAGTCATCGATTACAAAGGATTTGTAATCCTTCCAGACTTTGTATTCAAGTGTGCAGCTTTGTTAAAGAACTGTTGTTCAAATTCTGCAGAAGTATCAGTAAAACTGGGATTGACGTTTTTTTGATCAAGAAGTTAATCAAAATGCCAGTGAGACCTAAAAGTTAGGACATGCTAGGTAATGTAAATTAAAACTCTTCTACCTGTTGTAACAATTTTTTGTTAGCCGCGCTAAAAACGACTGCCAAGCACTTGAAGCTGGAAAACACATATGACAGAAAAGCATATCATATGACATGTGACACATATGATGTAGAAGGGAGGAAAAATGTCTTCACCTTTAGGAAAGAAGAACTGGCCTAGAGAAAGAGTGGGAGAAAAAGAGTGCTAGTCAGCTAGCCAAGCTAGTCAGAAAATCAAGACAGACAAAACGTGAAGCTGGGGCTTTAAAAACCCAATTAAGTCATGGCTGCAGGGATCAAGCCCGTCTTGGCTGCTGCAGGCCTTTCAATAACAATAACAAGAGCGATAGAATACGCTTGCCATGCTGTCGCTTAATAAGCTCTGAGCCTTTTTGAGGCTCTGAAAAAATAAGCAGCCAAGTGGTGTGTGTATATATATATATATATATATATATATATATATATATATATAAATTTTTGAGATGTCTCTGAAATTTTTATTTTAGTATCAGTGTTTTGTCTCAAAAATATAAATTGTATAAAATAAAAAAAAACGGTAATGTCACAA
>JAOYMR010000003.1:12181439-12196861 GCA_025802075.1 Tenebrosternarchus preto
TGTGTGTGTGTGTGTGTGTGTGTGTGTGTGTGTGTGTGTGTGTGTGTGTGTGTGTGTGTGTGTGTGTGCGTGTGTGCATATAGGTGTGCTCCAAAGAAATAGCAGAGTGGTATGCACTGCCATCATGTGACCAGTGTGTTTCTCCAAGAACACCATAGTCCGTAAACTCATCTCAGAAATGCAGCTTCATGTAGTTCAGTCTTGCACGTATAGATCAGTATATTTGAGTATATTTGAGTATATTGTCCTACTAGATGTGTTGGCTTGCATGGGTCTTCAGGGACATTTGACTCTTTGATCAAACTCATTCTGTCAGGGTGGCCCCCTTTTTGCGCTCTGCGTCGACACGAACATCTGCGAAATAAGTGACATTGCACTGCCATCTGCTGGCGTCATATCAGAAAATCCACTTCGCTGTCCAAGAACGTCAGAGTTATGTTTTCGCCTTTCTAAGCGGGTAAGGTAATGATTATTCCACCACCCATTTAACGCGTGTAGTATCTAATCATCTTAATTTCAACACACGTTCACATTTGGAATTTATAAAAACCTGTATACCAGATCCACAAAGCCCTATTAAATATTTAACATATTTTTTTAAGTAAACAGTAATTATATATAACCATGTCTATTTCCAATTTGTACCTCTGATTTTGTTTATAGTGATACGATTATTTTAGCAGATGGTCAGACAAATCCAGTCCGTCAAAGCATTTGACTGTTGTGTAAATAAACACACGCAGTACAGAACTCCATACACTTAAACATTCAAATATTTCAGTCTTTTTCCTCACAAGAAAAAAAAATGAGTTTAGTTGATCAAAGGGCCTCAGTTTGCCTCCCAAAGAATTCTCACAGCAAAAAATATCTCTCACATGATGGCAGTCATATGGTTATATAAAAAAAACCCGTTCATGGGAGGCATGGGAGAACCACGATTAGAGTCGGGTTCCTATCATATTTCTCCACTGTCACTGGAGCTCCGAACAGAAAAGCACTGTGAGACCAGTTTATGTAACCTAATTAACCCATTAAGGTATGTGGCTGCCAGCTCCCTAGAACGTAACAGCGGTCAGCACAGCCTCAGAGCATGTTAAAAACGAAAGCCCTCTGTTTAGGGTACTGTGGCCTGGTGTGCAACTGTTGAATGCGCCACTAGAGGGTGTAGAGAGAAACTGTCTCCCGTAAACACAAGTTCTCAGGTTCTTAATGGCGCACCAATGAAGTAAGGTGAAGTAATAGAAATTCACTGAATCATCCATCGCTGGCCTTTCAGTGCGCATTGTTGCTGAAACATTTAAATGAAAATCTGAATGTTTTCCACTCATGTGCTTTGTTTTACTTTACTCCTACTATCAGCTTCATAATTCTTCCCAGGGCACTGCTGAGCAACATGATTTAAATGGCAAGTATTCTCATTAAAGAACTCCAAAAATGCAGCTAATTCAAAGTAGGATGCAAGAGTGTAGATGCATGTTTAGGTAGATAAAGGAAGCGCTAAAGCTTGAGAAACTGCAATGTGGCCAAATTCAAGATAAGCAATGAAATGCATGAGTCCTGCTGAGGACACATCTCAGTGAAGGGAGTCCAGGTCTTACAGTCCTTGCAAAACTCCTGTAATAACAAAACTCAGGATTTCTCTGAGAAAAAATATCCAACATCTGGTGCTACCTGTAGCTTACAGACTTTAAACATTCATTGACCGCAAAGGATTTGTGACCGAGTACTACATACGTTCATTTTATTTAAGGCTATTTTAATTTGTCGAATCACATCTTTTCCCTGGAAACAGGAGGAGAAATAAGTTCCTACATCATTCATTCAAATCCTTACCCTCCACTTTATTAGAAATACATGTACTTACTGACCACTTTATTAGGTGTACATATCTTCTAGATTCATCTTGTGTTCATCCAAACGGACTCTAATACACATGTTGCCATGCACAGTTTGTGAGCCACTTTCCACCCTATTCTTTATTGGTCAGTTCTGATCAAAGGACTCTTGCTGATTGGATGTTTTTTGTATGGCAGGCCATTCTCAACACAGCAGTGACACTGACACGTCAGTGGCAGATTAGTAGGTGTTGTTCTGTTATATTAGACACAGAAGTGTTGGAGTTTTCACACATGTCAATGTGTGACATGCTGGGTTGAAAATGGTCTACCACCCAAAATATCCAGCTTGAAGCAGTTTTGTGGTTATATCTTGACCACTGATGAAGAACTGGAAGATGCCTAATTGAGTTACATATATGTTATAGTCTCTAACATAAACACACATATAGATAGATAGATAGATAGATAGATAGATAGATAGATAGATAGATAGATAGATAGATAGATTGATTCAAAATTGTAGTGTACACAAAGTTATACATATATTCGGACAAACTGTATTTATCAAAGGTCTCTTGGTCCGCACTGTTTTAGTAAAGCAGTCTAGTTGAGTGATCAGCCAGTAACTTTGAGGGAGACTCTTTGAATCTTGGCAACATTCAGGTTCTTGAAACAACTTCTCTGGTATCCAGTCAGCCCCAGAAAGGTCACCGGCTTGACAGAAGGGAGTCAAGGGGTTCAGTGTCACTCACAGAAGAGCTTTCCCACTCCCCTCCCCCATAAATACATCCCTTTATACTCACAAACATGAACCTCGAGCTTTGTAAACACTCACAACATTTGACACATGTACCTGACACATTCCATACCTATCCATGTATAATAATTATGCACTACTCTTCAGTAGATATGTACCGGAGACATTCCTGGCACATAGATGTTAGGTCCCGCCTCTTCTATGTGGCTCCAGCTCTGGTTCCATGTGTGAGTTACGTACGTGACAGGGATCAGGTGTTCTTTGGCATCTGTTCTCCTTACAACACTCCGCTCCCTGCGGCCGGAGTCTGGGAATAGTCACATGGTGCGTGTTGCAGGAAATGTCACGTCCATCATAGTGTGCCCAAACACGTAGCAGGTGCTCCATGAGGTCAGAGCCCATGTGCAAACCAGCAGCAGCGTGCTACTGCACTCAGACCTGCATAGTCGAGTGTTCAATGTGTGTTCAGTGGTCTAAACATATAACCAAACAGCTATGCAGATCTGCCACATGAAAGCGCATGACTACAAGAAACAAGCACACAGTCTGTACTGGCACAATGTTTAACAGTAAATTAGTCATCGGATTTCAACAGATCAGGACAATGTGAGTTCAGGTAGGGCAGTGCAGTTTTGATCCTGGAAGACCTCTCCTTGCCCAAGGGCAGGGGCTTCCCTCTGTTCCCAAGCCAACGCTCATCACATCCCTTCCACAGGACGGGAGACGAAAACATCCTGCAAGACGACAGACAATAGCTAGGCAATCTAACAGCGTTCGCTTTGTTTTATATAAAGGCATGTGCATTTTTATGTCACATTCGTTACATAGGCTTATTACTGTATTAGATATCTAGCTTAGCTGCAGACATTAGCTGGCAGTTTCAGATAACTGGGCTGCATATCAGGTTTACTTGGGAAGCGAAGCTTGACAGGAGAGCAGAAATGCTGAAGTTTCATAGTTCACTATGAGTAGATGACAAATCCTGACAGTTATTACCACATGGACTATGCCTTACATATTCAGTAAAAGGAGTTGTAATCCAAAATTCACTGTCAACTTACCTTAGGCTCCTACCCTCTCTTTGACCTTCAGTTCTTCCTATTTTTAGATGTAAAGCACCTCATGGACCTGGCTTGTAATTTTTCTGACATACTCACTCACTCACTCACCTTTAATGTAAATCACCAAAAGGGGTGCAGAAATAGTTTTGGGGCTTCACATCAGTGTCACTCTGTGTCCTCATTTTTCTGGAGAAGACACTGGTGACAATCGGAGTCATTTGCCAACTACTTGAGACACCTTTCGTTACTAACTTCTTTCCACAGTTTTCTAACTCTGGAAGTTATCAGATTGAGTTGTTGCCTACTACACAATGGCCAAGACACAATAGAAAATGTCTTCTACAAATAACAGACTGACATATATACCTGTCTTTTTCATAATCAGAGACTGTATCATGCAGTCTTTGATGCACTGTACAGTCTTTGACGTTGAGTAACAGTTGCAAGTATGGACAGGCCGTTTAGGTGATTACACAATCCATTCTAGACATTCTCTACCTCCACCTGATATCAACCACCTGAATGTGAAGGACACCATCCTGCTGGACAGCCCCGATGTAAAGAAAGTCTCAAGTTTCATGACAAGCAAGAGAATTCATGTGAATCAGAAATCATCTTAACTTTATCAAAGCCTCAAAGCAATAGCATTAAATGTAAATGGGAGTAATTTACTTAAGAATCACAAACAACTTAAGAATCACAAACAACTGAACTTAAGAACTTAAGTTTAGAATCTTAAGAATCTTAAGTTTAGAATCTTAAGAAGAAACTTAAGAATCACAAACAACTAAACTCTACAGCTTTCTCAATGTGCAGAAAATATCATGCTTTGTACTTTATAAACACCTTTTTTCTGTGTTTGTGTTTGCGTGTTTTTTCAAATATGCTAACAAAACAAAGGTGTATTACCTTGGTATTATCACATGTAAGCCTGCAAGGAGCGGAAGCCATGTTTCTGTAGCTCCAAATTATTTTATTAATGAATAGGAAAAAAAAGGATAAATCTGACACATTTAATCAATGTTGGGCCCTTAAAATGCTTCTCTTGACTAGGAGAACTTTTCTGCTGACATCAGTCCACACTGTCCGCTGTGTCTTCCTGCTTTTTCATGCCCTGTCCACACCACCAGCACACAGACAACAGGTAGAGGGCCAAGCAGATCGGCAGGTCGTGCAAATAAGCAGTTATGGCAATCATTACCAAGATGGCATACACCAGAGCCCTGGATACAAAGCCCAGGGAACAGAATACCAGGAGGATCTTGCCCACTGAGGGTGCATTCGTCCTGGGGGACGGGGCAGGATACTCTCCCTCCCCATCTGGCTCCTGGCGGTCCTGAGTTGCCCGGCATTTCAGAGTCTCAACAGAACACTCAAAGCACTGGTCAGAGGCAGGGAGGAGCAGTGGGCCATTCTCGCCGGCCGATTCTGTCCGGCCGCAAGACCCAGAGGGGCTGTTGGGGGTGTGACTCGTCATGGGTTCATGGGTATCCATGGTGATAGTGCGGTAAGGCCCCTCCCCCAAGAGAGAGTCTGTGCAAAGTCTCCCCCCACTCTCCCTCTCATGTGTAACCTCAGCTCCCACGCAGGACTCCTTTGTATTTGAACTTTCACAATTCCAATCAGCTGCCACTGTCACTACAGACGCTGCTTGGGGCCTCTGCTTCCCACTTGTGTCAGCAAGTCGCTCTTTTAGGGGGTCAAGATGCGTTGCCGCCTCTTCTCCCTGGGGCTCGAAAGCTTCCAGGTCAAGACATTCAGTCTGTGTGTCCAATTCCTCTTTGTTAAACACCCCTCCCTCACTCACTGAAAATACCAGTGTCTCTGTGGTTTGTCCTCGTGAGGCTGTCGACTCTTTGTTCTCTGCCAGCCCTCTCCTTTCTAGTGCCTCTGCAAGGACTTCTGACTGCTCGCTCTGAGTTTTCCCTTTTGCCGATGCTGTGTTATCATTTTCTTCACTGATGGGCTCTTTCTCCTGGTCTGGTTCTCCCTCTTTCTCTGTGTGCTGTCTTGCAAACACCCTCACTCCCTTTGCATGCCCGTCCAGGAATAGCATGTCCCTGACCCCTGTGAATGTCAGGTCATCATCCCCTGCTCCGTGTGCTTCTCTTTTTACTTTATCCTTTTTGCCCACCTCTGGAGGGACACCACCTTCTGCTTTGGAATTCCCAGACACCGTGGGATCTTCGGTTCGGAACGTCCGCGCAGGGTCGGTTGCCAGGAGAGACCCGTCTTCACCGAAAGACGTCTCCCGGCACAGTTGACCGTCAGGTGGAACCACAGCGGCAGTGCCTCCCACCCACCCCTGCTGCTCCGGTGCTGGTTCCGATTCCTGACCAGTGCTCCTTTCGGAGGCGAGCGCTGGTTCTGCGGCGCGTTCGAAATCCAACACCCCATTTCTGGCATGTTCGGAGGTGTCTGACCACTCGGTTGTGGGATCTGACTCCTGACTTCCCTCTGCTCCAAAGATACCTGCCTGACAGCCTGTCATCAGGCTCTCCTGGGCGTCTCCGGTTGCTCCCCAGCCAGCCAGAACCTCGTCTCCTGGAGCGGGCGGGTCATGTTCTACGTGCAATGGAATTGGCCCAGCGTAACCCGACCCCTCCTGGTGCGGCGCGGGGGCGTCTGGGCGGTCCGTTCCGTTGAGGAAAGCTTCCCATGCATCAGCGCATGACACGGCTGAACCGTCTTCCCCTATCTGCTCCTCACAGACCACGGAGCTGCTGCTGATCTCAGAAACATGCGGACAGGCCAGAGATGTTGCGTGTTTGCCCAGTGAAAGCACAGCGCTCTGGTGGCCGATCCGGACGGGTGCTGCCGTGTTCCCATTCTGCTCTCTGTCGCCAGACACTTGGATCTCATTAGAGGTGTCTGGCCTCACTGGAGCAGTAAGCTGGGATGCAGGCAGCGCCCCCTTCAAAGCTGCCTCAGTGCTCTCACTGTGGCTTGCATGGTCCAGCTGGGCTTCCCTGTGCTTTGGAGAGAAGTGCTTTTGTATGTGTGCCAATCGAGCTGCTCGTCGCCTGCTTCGTCTTTCTGCCTGCAAAACACGTACAGAACCACATTCCCAGTTACACTTAATCACTTCTATCCCCTTTATTTCTCCTTGAACTACATAGCATTTCATTATTTGCATAGTATTTACTGAATAATGCACAATAGTAACTATATATGCTATATAATAGCTACTAATAAAGCTAATCGCTAATGGAGTTTAATGTAGAGATTAGTCAAAACAGAGCTTTGTTTTGTTAAAGTGCACTGACTCATCCGTTCACACCTGCCAGTGTTTACGTGCGCAGGACTTGGCCTGGCCGGCAGATTCAGCCCTGCATGTGACAGGTCTTACAGGATACGTGCTGTGTTCCTCGGCATCATATTCCTGCGCTGTCCCAGTCATGTGCGCTCTGTGTTTGGTCTCTGATACATACCACGGACCCCCTAATCCCAGACGCTCAGGCGATTCCACTCATCAGAATGCCTTTGCTCTCCAAATACTGAATGAAGGCAATTTGCGTGACCCGTGCCATCGTTTTCTTCTAAAACTGCGCCATAGTTTTCTAAGATAAGCTGTAGATATAAACCATATCACCTGCTGTGGTGGAAGCTATGACTGACGCACCGTGTAATGCAAGGAGAGTAAAAAACAAAGCTTCTTGAGTTAAAGTATCTGGTTTTAAAATAAACAAAAGGCAAACAAAAATCCTTTGTTGTTATGTTATCAGCTTACACTTACCAAACACATAGCCTCACTATAAACAACTTAAATTCAAACTAGTTAATATATGCAAAACTCAAATCAAAATTCGATTATAAAAAGTCAAGTTTCAGAGTTTTTTGGTTGCAAAATTCTACTTATATAAAAGTGATGTTAAGTAATTTAAAAAGAACATTTATTATACCTAACCAAGTAGAATAGTAACTAAAGAATTTCCAATCCCAACCACTACTATGTTAACCTTTCCTTTAGCCTGTGCCTATGTTATACATCCCAGTCATGGCAGACAACTGATTGACCTTACCAAGACTTTGTGGGATTCCTCTGGGGCCTCACTTGGGCACCTCTTAGCTTCACACTGCGTTTTCTTTCCCTCGCTGTCTGCTGGCCTGAGTGACTCTGGTTCTGCAAAGCAAACATCTTCTGTCACACCTGGATTCAAAACCAAACCAAAGCTGGCCCTTGCTTGGCTTCTGCGGCACGAGACACACACCTGAGGGCTTGATGCTCATGTCTGTGGACTTCGACTCAGCACAGTTCCACTTCCTGGAAGCATGCGGAGTAGAGGAAATGATACAGTGTGCCTCAGTCATGTGTCCAAACTAACTTCAACCATCTCCAAATACAACTAACAACTACAATTCACACTCATAAGAGGACCAAAACATTTTAAATGACCTACGTTCATGTTTTTAAGCATATTTTTATTTTAGCCTTGACTAATTTGACAGGAGATGTTTTGGTGCTCAAAACTTTATTTTACTCTGTTAAAATGACAAACGATTAAATAATGACTGTTTTCATTGTACTTTGGGTAGAACTCTTGTTTGAATAAATTCAGGCAGTTAGAGCTAACACAAAAACACCCCTTCTCACCTAACAGCCTTCAAGCAGCTCTTTTTCCCCTTGTGATTGTTCTCCTCCGTCTCCTTTTCCTTCTCTCCTTCTTTCTCTCTCTGATCCCTCTTTCCACCGCAGTGGCAGGACAGCACGTAGTTTGCACCTCCGTTGTTGGCCCAAAAGGTTCCGTTTGAGGACTCATAACGGAGGCAAAACTCCACCCGTGCCCCCTCGGCCAGGAAAGGAGGCATCAGGGCGAACCTGAAGGAGAAGCAGTCAGTCTCTCCGTCGCTGGATCCGGGCATGTAATCGGCCAGCAGGTCGAAGTGGCTGCCCCAACCGTCCAGGGTGGTGCGCACGTACACAGCCTTGTGGTAGGAGAGGTTGAGTACACGCACGACACCGCGGATGGTGGTGGTGTCAGGCAGGAACTCCACGCTCTCCACCTCCAACTTGTTCTGCCGGAGGCGGGCAACCAGCTCCTCGTCGGACGACGGTACTGCAAACAGGCGTGACAGGCGGTAGCACGCTCCGTCCTGCGGTCCTGCCCCCGGCAGACCCGCCGGGCCACTGGAGCCTGGGCCGGCACCGATGTCGAACTCTTTGATGGAGACCAGGTCAAGGCCGAACGCGTCGGCAAACGAGACCTTCCTGCGGGTGGTGTAGATCGGCGGCAGCTCAGGTTCCGACTCTTCCTCTGACTCGCCGCTGGAGCTCCTTGACTTGTGCTCCTGCCCTCCTTGTATCTCCTTCTCATCCTCTTCCTCGTCTTCATCCCACACCTGGGGGCCCAGGGCTGGGGGTTTGGTGCGGCGTGAGACCGCAGATGGTCCAGGTTCTTCCTCAGACATCCCTAAGCAGTGTGTGAGGGAGGGACAGACCAGAGCAGATCCAGTGCACTGAAACCCCGCACGCGGTGACTGAACACAACGGCTCATGTTGCAACTAACATTGTACCGTGAGCAGGGCGTTAAAAATAACTTGCGTTACCCCCTGAGCCATGCTAGTTTGTTGTATGTGGATACCAGCCTGATACAGTATGTGCTGTATTCTGGCCTTTGCTGGAGAAGTCAGATCTGTAAGGCATTTTTGGGATGTAATTCTCATTCATATCGGCCTTTATGTAAATAAAGGCAAATAAATAAGTTTGTAGCTACAAAAATGTGTGAGCCAATTTTATAAAAATAGTAAATGTCTGTGTTCTTGAGTACACAAGCAATTTAGTTTTAAAGTTAGAAATAAATCATGTGATCCTGAATTGGTTTAAGCATCTCTTTTATCTCAAATCTGTTTTGTGAGGCACTTCAATCCACTAACATACAACTTCCTTAAATAATTAAAGTCAGCTTTCTTCTGATACCCTTGGCAAGTTTTATAACACAGCCGCTTGAATTCTACTGTTATATTTCTCTTAGCAAATATGTATATTTAAATCACCTTAAATTAAGGACCTCTTTCCTGAAGTAAGACTAACCGGAGAATAAAATTATTTTTCAAAGGAAAATCACAAATGAACCTCCTTCGACATTAAACATGTATCTGTGGCAACCGGTAACACTTGATAATATTGACACATTACCACAAGGCGGCACTGTGTGATCACATTTACGTATATTCCATCTGGCTTTAGCGCGTTTCAACACCACGTAAGTCCATTTCTAATATTAGACCAATAGGTGGCAGCAAGACTCAAATCTTTGAGTCTCATGAGTATTCAACGTTCTGTGATTTTCAAAATCTTTATTTTCTTTTAATTCGACATGTAGTTGTTCTTCAGTACATTTCTAGTGATGTAATGAACGAAAAAGGATAGGGTATATATCTATGGTATAGTCTATATTTTTAGAATAGAAAAAAATCATTCTTTTTAAAATCTAGAATTTTTATAACAGTCGAAACATTTGTTACAGGATGAAGAGCGCAAAATTGTTGATACAAGCAAACAGACTAACAGGGCTATGTTTGTTTCCAGCTTGTACCTAACCTATGGTTAAATCATGGATAAAATTGTTAGGCATCGATATGTTATTAACAACTCAAAAGGCTCAGATGCACGACATTTCCTGTAAATACAAACAAGTATTTTTTAGCACTGCGCTGTCCGTGTTCCAAGTCTAGTTTTAAGGAATTTCAGTTTTTTTCCAAATTGCTTTTATTTGCACCTGAAAAAACGCAATCGTGAAAAATCTGTTTTCAAAAAAATATCTGTATCCTTTCTATTTAGATGCGAAATAAAAGTACACCATACTGACTGTTGTACCGAATGATGTATGGAACTGAAATGTTTTGTCGTCATACTCGTCATTAAAATTAACATGTGAAGAAATTGCACTCAAACATCCGAAAGCCTGTGCTCTCTGTTTAGTAGTCTACTTAGCTGAGTTCATGAGCACACCGTCCTGAATTATTTATATCAACTTACCATGGCAGTCAACATTGCAATATCAGTGACTTAACCCGCAATTAGTTGGGTTGTCGGTCTCGTTTGAAAACTTATTTATTTTTTATTTTTTAGCACAGACGTCATTGATTAGATATTTGAACCCCCCCAAAAGAACCTGCTTTAGTAAATACACAAAGATAGTACGACGTCCCGTTGTACAAAACGGAAATTTTGATATGCCTTAAACATTTTTAATGATGCTTTGGTTAGCTATTTGTTTTGAGTGCCTTTATAGTACAACACAACAATAACCCATTAATTTTTGCTAGTAATGTATAATCGATGCTTGCGTTTAGGTACATGGGAACGTTGTATGACTTTTGACAGGTGTTAGTCAAGAATGGATTTTATTAGACAAAGTTAAAAATTAAAAATAAAGACAGTTACGGAAAGCCAAGTGACAGCATTTCATTTTATTTTTAAAATAAAAAAATATAGATAGTTTGACTTTACCATAATAGGCCCAAAGATTTTTTTCCCCCCCAGCTCTCATTCTTTTGTGGTCAACTTTCCAACAGAACCGTTGTTCTGCAGCGTGCTATCGTAGACACCTATTTTCTTGTCGAGAACTTAATAATGATATTTAAGATTTCAGTTGGGCAAAAAGAACAATAGCCTAAATGCAACTTCTGATAAGTTTTTTGTTTACATAGCAGGTGGACATGACGTCACATGGGGTCGCAGTACTCAAAAAAATAACAATATCCAACTCCGCGCAAGTGCCTCCCCTGGGGCTGCATTCTAATAAGCTAGTCCCAAATACTTCGCGGAATACATCTTGATGTATTGAATCGTAATGCAAAAACAAGCTACTACTTCGTATTGCGCGTCATGCGAGAGCATTCTAACAGGAGTCAGTGTACAGCTTTTTCTGTTGCATTAGTAATAACAGCACCACACTGACTGAAGACAGGAGCGCGAGACAACGCGTGCATCTCTGAGCGGAGGAATACCCCAGCTTTTATTTACTCTACGGCTTGTTGTTCATTTTTCTGTTTTATGATTAACTTGTTCGCTCACGTGTGTATTTCCCACAACGCGGAAAGTGACTGCGACTTTGTGTTTTCATACATCTTTTCTTCCCACGGAGGAAATAAACGCGTATTTTGGTAAGTTTTCACTTCAGTCTTTATCGCCTTCCAGCCCTTTCGAGTTTCACTTCAGTTGCTCCTACTTAAGTGAAATTGTTTGTATTCAGTGAACGATGTGACTGTTATGAATGGTTTTAGAAACAGAATCTGTATATTTTTTTGTTTTGACACAAAGCTGCCCGTTGTTTAGTAGTTTGTTGCTAAGGACCCTCAAACTGCACAGTCCGACTCGGGTCAAAAAGAAGTCAAAACAGTGAGAGAAGAGAAAAGTCCTATTTTAGGAAGACCGCTCTCACTCTCTGATTATAGCCTTCTTCTTTTTTAATTTAATCGCGTTAGCCTTCTTGCATTATTTTGTCACTGAACAAGACCAAGATTTTACTTTGTTGTAGTTTTTCCAAATTGTTGGCTATCATTTGAAGCCTACAGACCATGTAGAAAAATAGCCATGCTGGGCTAACTTTGCAGCATAGGGACAGCTGAAATATTAACGGAATAAATCACGTATCGTGCATTTTTTTGTTCTAAATAGCTAAATGTGGCAAAGATACGGTAAAAATAAATGTTACATATTTTCCTAAAATCGTTTGTAAACTAGTTAATTACCAATATTTAAAAGTTATACTTTGCTCACTGTATAGTTCCAATTATTAATACTACCAGTGCTGTACATTTTGGACTAGTAATTAATAGTAACTTTATAATGTATCATGAGTACGCGTTTTATTTGCTAGCATATTTGCAAAAAATATTATTATTGTTATTATTATTAATGTTATTATTATTATTATCGTTGTTACTGTAAAAAGTATTAATATTGATGCTAATCTAAACGTAGAAAAGTTACAGTGTCTTACCGTACTTCCTGTTTTAACTCACGTTGTAAAATATATAGCTGCTTGTAAAATAATCAGTTTGAGTTTCAGTGTTCTTTTGTACGGCACTGAGTTGTTTATTTTTGTTATGCATTCTCAAAACGTTTTACACATTATTATTGTTATTATTATTATTATTATTATTATTATTACTATTATTATTATCTTGCCGTGCTTGTTGGTTGCCATGATCCTTGTGAAATGTTCATACTGTGAGTGCTGACATTTAGTAAGAGTCTGGTGGTGATGATGCAGGTAATACAGAATAGGGACAGCACTCCACTTAGATACAAGCTTATTTTGTGATATGTCAGTCAGAAAAATAGATTGCAACTAAATCAATATTGTGGGTGATTTTTTTTTTCACTGCTAACAAGATGTGTAGTACCACAGCTTTAAGTGGTTACCTGTGATTAGCTTTAAAGCTTTCACCTCTGTGTTAGCTGAGGCTCAAACCTCTGGTTTACTCTACCAGCCGAGCAGGTGAAGAACAGGTGTGTCTTGCACAGTTTCATCACTCAGCGCACGGCCTTTTTCAAAGCACTACCAGTGGCAGTAAAATTTTGCTGGGCACACCTTCGACAGCTCCGTAACCTGAAGCCCGGGTCTTTGTTAGCCTTGCCCAGGCGTCTCCAGGTGATTTTAATTAGTGCCGTCCCAGTGCGTTGACGGCGGGAAGGGCCGTTGTGCGCCCACGGTGCCAGCGTGACGGTTTGATGGGGCACATCTGACAGCTGACCCATGACTGGGGCCCAGATTCGCATTCTGCCTGGCATTTTGCATACATCCCTAGATTACGCCATCCATCATGACTGCTCTGTGTGTTACGCTGATAGCAAAATGTATGCCCTCCCTAAATTAATGTGCATGTATTGTCTTAAGTTAAAATCATTTGTCAAAATTAAGGGTTCAGTTGACTGCTTGTAGGTTAATGTACGCATCTGTATGTTAGGTTTTGAGCAGGCAGGAACTTAAATCACTTACTTGACATTATTCCACACCAAAAAAAAACTTCCATTATTAGTTTTTTTTTCTTCTTTTAAAGGCCAGTCTATAGTATTGTTGTCTATTTGGTAAATTGTTGATTGTTGAGTGAGTCATTGTACTCAGTAGTTTATTAGACTTTGTATATTTATATAGAATTTATTTATCACCATGCATTGTGAAAACTAGATCTTTATTTATCCATGTAAACTCTGCCATTAGCTCTAAACAGTCCTTTCCGGTGTTTTAAAATCACACATTTTGCTTGATCGACCTTGACGTGTTTTCAAGAGAGAAAAACAATGGTCAGTGATCTGGGTTTTGCCCTCTCTGATATCTCTATTGTCCACTTGCTAAAATGCATGGACACCTAAACATGGTCTGAAAAACTCTGAGGGAAATTAAGCTCGAAGACCTGCTGTTTTTATCCACGTAAACTTCACAGAAATGTTTCCATGACAACCTCCATGCAAGTTAAGGCAACCAGAGGTGATCAAGTCCCCCCCCCTCCCTCCTCCTCCTCCCTTCTTCCTCAAGTAAGAATGGAATTTGTGTTGACAGTTCTGGCCTTTAATGGCACTTTTGTGCCACGTCAAAGTATTTGTTTACCAGGATCATATGCTGCTGGCTGTCAGCCTGGGAGAGATTGACTTCTTTAGATAAAAGACTGTAGTACATGCTTCAGAGGCCCTTGTGCACCATAATTATCCACATCATCGTAATAGTGTTTTGTGTGCTTCAGTAACTAGGAGGCTAAAAGCTGAGGTTTTTTTAGTTGTGCTCTGGGTCATTTATTAAGCCTGACTAGAGCTGCGGTTTTGAACGAGAAGTGCTGTGAATTCTGGCCAGGAAGAAAAGGGTTTTTTTTTTTGGGTGGTGGGGTCAGCAGATATAGATTATATGCGGATTGCAGTCTAGCTCCTGAATGTTTAATGTTTTGTTTGAGTAAGGGCATGCTGGAGGTACAATCCCATCTCAGTGTTACTTAGTAACTTAATCTGGGGTTTGGGCAGACAACCCATTCTTTCTATTCTCTAACTGTTGTTTAGAAACAATAGTTAGGAAATGCATATATCTAATGAATTACTGATGTTATGGTATAACCTTAAACAAAAGGTTAGGTTTTTGAGTTTGGGTTTTTGAACTTATCCCCTTGCTTTTCAGAGCTAATTCTTTATACCTATTGTGTGTGTTCAAAGCATTAATGACATGGTGTGTAAATGTTCTTAAAACCATTCTCAGTCTTTAAGGATGATTTGTAAATATAATCTGCACTTTACCGAGCAAACCTCTCAGTGCTTGCAGAAGCACATTTGGGTTCATCCTCGTCTGGGGTGTGAAGACGCAGTGGCGTCCTGCGGGCTGTGCTCCCAGATTCAGAGCAAGGTGACAGTGCAGTGAGAGCATCGTGGTCTTCGTGTCTCGACCGAGCTAAAGGTGGAGTGGGGGGCTGCAGTGTGAGGTCAACAGCAAGGTCACAGATCCAAGCCCATGCTAGATCATGGCCTGGTTGTGTGGTAAACACGGAGCTGGGAGAGGAGAGGAGAGGAGAGGAGAGGAGAGGAGAGGAGATCTGGACAGGCAGAGGGAGACATGACCCCTTTTGAGCTGATAGAAATTCATTTGGTGCTGCTGTTAGTTGAAATTAATTTTTGTGTGTATGTGTGTTGGCTGGTTGTTAATGGGTAAAAGCACATGATGTTCTAACCAACTGGGAAAGAGACTATGCAAATGCAAATGCATAAAAAGTGGTGAAGTCAAAGGATAAGTTCATTTTGACTGGAACATACAAGGACATTGCAGCTGGGTGGGTGG
>JAOYMR010000003.1:12229936-12232436 GCA_025802075.1 Tenebrosternarchus preto
GGCCCGGCCCCCCACCCCCCCCAGAAACATAGCCGTAGCCCTGAATGCGTTGTCGGGATTCTGTCTGAGATTTTTCACCCAATGGAAAAGGTAGAACTGCACGTCGTTTGATTCAAGAGCAAACATTTGCACAGACAGAGAGGAATCGCGAGTGTTACCAGCAGTCACAAAAAGAAGCAGAAGAAGAGCAGACAGGGGCAAATAATATCTCTTTAAATCAGCTGCAGTAATCGGTTTTTACCAACTCGTTTTTCCTCAGCTTTTTGCAAAGGGGCTGAAAAACACTCACATGATGCTTTTAGTCCTCAGCCATTGTAATGTTCCGTTGGGTAGCATATGTTGATGTAGCGTTGGAACGGGGGGGGGGGCTGGCCGTCGCCGTGCTGAGGCGTGTAATAAGTGAGCACACACGTTTGTTTAGTGCGTCTCAAACACTTGCCAATGCTGGCCGTTCGTTCAGGAGCGTTTCAGCGGAACGTGCCCACAAGCCCCTTTCCTGAGGGCTAGGAAACACCGAGCTTTCGGGCTCCTGGCAGGAGCTGTAAATATTGTTCCAATGGGGCTAACCTTGTGCCCCAGTTGGGCTTTGGAAAAGGACAGTCTGATACAGTGACAAGCTGCCAGCCCTTAGGGCCAGTGTGTCTGCAGAGGTGTATGTGATGAACACATCTCTCTCTCTCTCTCTCTCTCTCTCTCTCTCTCTCTCTCTCTTCATCCTGTCACTGCCCATCTCTCAGGCAGCACAGCACAGCATTACAGTGAGCAGTGATGCTCCTCCAGTTGGTGCGGTACAGACTCTCCTCCCCTGCTCTCTGGCATGGAAACGAATGCAGGCGAGGGTGTGTTTCTAATTGATATTGTAATTGGCAGATTTGAATGCTGCTGTTAGATGGCTAATTAATTTATCTCACTGCTGTCATTAAGGTTAAAGCACCATCTGATCTCCCCTGAATACACTTTGCATACATCTGCATGACTATTATTTTCAGTTACACACCTACATACAACTTTTGGATAATGTGGATTTGGAAGTAAATATGGTGTTAATGATGTAGCTTGTCTTAATAGTCTCATCAGTATTCTGAAGGATCAAAATCATACTCAGATTTTGAAGGAAATGTGGTTGAGATATTGCACTTTTTTTTTTACATTTATTTAAAATTTGAAGTCATTCCTTGACATAAAATGTTAGCAACATGTTAAAATAGAGAATTCTAGTAGAATAATTAGTCTCTCTTTAAGAAATTATATTTTAAATTCTGATTCATTAAGCAGGATGATGGTAACTGCAGGTTTGTATGTTTGAGTTAATTTTGGGTGTATGAACTTTAAAAAAAATCGTTTCTTGCTTTTTCTTATCGCTCTTTTCAAGTTAGGCACTTTATCATGGCTGTTAAAAACACTAGAGTAGATTGTTCTTAAAATTCGAGTAAAGGCAATCAGGCACTCTTTCTCTGAATATTTAAAACCTGGGCCATGTAAAATTTATGCCTAATTTGAATACTTATTAGTCGCCTGATCTCTTCGCCAGCTTTGTGTTTCTTCAAGAGAGATTCATCAGAACCTAGTCGACATGTTTCTCTCTCTCTCTCTCTCTCTCTCTCTCTCTCTCTCTCTCTCTCCCCCCCCCCATTTCTTTCTTTCTGCGTGGGTGTGGGTGTGTGTGCGTGTGTGTATTAATGCTGTGTACACTTTCGTAGCTGGCATTGTTTGTAGCTGAGCATATTGTGCTGCTTGTTTGTTGATGGTGCCGTGGGCAGCTGTCGTCCTGCGTGGAAAGCGCAGCCTCCTGCTGTCGAAGACGTTCCTCCCGGACGCGCCGGCACCGTCTCCCTCCGCCACCTTTGCTTTTACAGCAGGGGAAAGTCCTGTTATTACAATGTCACTTACTGATCTGAAAAGCGGGCGCGATTTAGAAGACGTCCTCTTTGTTGTGTCGAGAATTTGATCATCGGTGTTATTTTTCACCACCGCGCTGCCTGGCTACGGTACACACACTCTCATTCAAAGGCTCAGTGCTAATTGCCTATGCAGAGCAGGTGACAAAATTGATGTGCACTATCTAAAGAAATGAGGATGGTACTGTCAGAGAAATAAATGAAAATACTCCTCAAAAAATGTATCCCCTCTAAACATTACATGAGATTAGGGTTATTACACCGGCATGCAGGCTGTATTAATATAATTAATATTGTTTATATTTTAATAAGATGAAATATGAGACATCCAGTAATAATTTCCTGAGAGGAACAAAATGTGTAATGGAGAAGAAAAAAAGGTGTTTTAATGAGTGTGTGAATGACAGAGAGGCAATGAGGCTTGAGCTGCCTAGTGTGCGAATTAAAAAGACTCTTGTGGGTATATTAGCTATGCAGAACACACCTTGAATTGCATTTGTTGGGTCAGGCCGATTCTTTTATTTATTGCAAGGATCTCCACAGATCTTGGCAGGACTCCTCATTGCTCCTTTGAAAGTACAGAGCATTTATGCAGGGAAAAT
>JAOYMR010000003.1:12237436-12241012 GCA_025802075.1 Tenebrosternarchus preto
CACATATGCCCACAGCGATTGTTACAGCAAGTCGCCTGCAAGACACTGGCCCAATGTAAAAGTGACAGCAATTAACCCGACAGTTTAGCTTGAGGAGAATTTAAGATGAGGTATCTGACAGCCGATGTCAGCCATTTTTTTTTTTTTTTTTTTACTCTTCTCTGGGTTTAAGAGCAAATGAAATTGGAGGTAGCATCATGGCTACGGAGGTGTTGGGGCTTCTGGTTTAGTGGGGGTGGGGGCCACCTGGAAATGAAGGCACTAACTAACTATGACTGGTATTTTCCATGCTTGGCGCATGGATTTTAACCTTTTGTTCAGTTGTATCTTTGCTCTTAGCTTTAATTATCTTCCTTGTATCTCCTCTTTTCAACATTTCCGTCTCGTTTACCCTAAACAGAATAAAAAGACCCTTTACCCACTGTTAATTGATATTTAGCAAGGTTGCCTTCATTGACACCTAACGGTGCATCCAGGCTTTCATCGACAAGCCTGCATTCTGGTGGTGGTGGGGTGGAGTAGGGTGGGGGCCTTTGGGGTTCCACTGACTGTCATTCAGGAGGAGGGAAAGGCGGAGCTGCAGCACGCCCGCCCGCCTCCATCACCCTCCTCGATCTCCACGCTGTCCGTAGGGAGAGCGGAGCACGGCATCTCCACCGCTCATCAGCCAAATGAAAAGCCCCTCTGATGCAAATAGCGCTTTGCCCTTGAGCATAATTTAAAGCAGTAATCACCCCCAGAGCCTCGGCCAGCCTGAGCGAGGTGACTCTCATTTACACTCCAGCACAGAAGCTCATTAGCTTTATCACACCGGCCCGAGACTCTGCCACTCCAGCACGTAAATAACACACACACCTACACACACACATGCACACCCGCCCTTATACTCCCACACATGTACACACGAACATGCACACATACATACCAAAGCATGCACACACACACACACACACACACACACACACACACACACGCACACGCACACCCGCCCTTAAACTCCCACACATGTACACACGAACATGCACACATGCATACAAAAGCATGCACACACACACACAAGTACGCGAACGCGCACGCACACACACACACGCACGCACGCATGCACACATACACACACGCATGCATGCACACTTGAGCACAGCCTGAGACATACACTGATATATTCACATTCTCACAAACCGTGACATCCCTGAGTAAATCTCAGATCAAAGGAAACGGTACAGAAAAATAAAATGACAAACAGGGCCATTTTTGTGGAGTTTTGTGTTTTATGTGCTTTTGATGAGCTGAATGTCTGCAGATGGCTAGCACCAGCGGCTCATGCCATTCTTATTTATTTTGCTCTATATTTCACTGTTAACATTTCACTATCTTCAGATGGTCCCCACTGTATAGTACATTGTGGCTTGACATATAGAGTTGTCGTCCTCCAGGCGATGACACTGTAAGATACAGGGCCATGTTGCATGTGTTTGCTCCACTCCCCAGACAACGCAGAGCATTATTCTATTATCACACACACACACACACACACACATGCGCGCGCGCACACACACACACACTCTGTCTCTCTTTTTCTGGTGCTCTGGCTGTAAACCTGGAGTGGTCATCTATGCTTAAGGCACATTACATGTGGCTGCCTGGAATTTCCAGTGTGGCCACTGTAGTAACTCCATTTCACATCAGACTCTCCAGAGACCCAGTGAAATGTCAAGCTGCTGCTTTGAAAGAGATGTGGAGAGAGGGATGGGGGAGAGAGAGAGAGAGAGAGAGAGAGAGAGAGAGAGAGAGAGAGACAGATCAGGACATAGTGAGTCAGAGTGAAATCTGCTGGAAACAAACACTTCCTACCATTTTATGCTTGAGCAGCTCTGTACCAATGTGAGGGTGAGCAGTGCAGGTCAAAGATGATCACAGGTGGAGCACACACCCACACACACACACACACACACCCACACCCACATACTGTGCTGTGAAATAAGCTCAGGAAACTGTAAAAGGATATATATATATTCGTGTGTGTGTGTGTGTGTGTGTGTGTGTGTGTGTGTGTGTGTGGATTTAGTATGCATTTCTGACAGATTATCTGTTTATGTGACCCAGTGGGTCGTGTTTAGTGATTAGGGTTAAATAAAGCTGTATAGGTGTGTAAATAAAATTCAAGCAGTCAGCCTGGGTCAAGATCAATGACCACTTCACAACTCATTTCCTTTTATGCCTCCTAACCGCCCTGCCTGGGGAAATTAATGACACCGGATCTATAGCTCCTTAACGGCAGTGGCTTCTGCCGGCCCCCCGCTCGCCCGATGTTTCTGCGCTGACCCGTCTCGCCTTAAAGGGCCCGCGCCTCACCCGCTCTCGTACGGACCGCAGGACCGCAGAGGACGTGCCTGGAACCTGGGAACGTGGACGAGTAGCCGGTGGAACGGCTCCGGTGATCCCGGGGCAGGGCCCAGTGCCTGTTCTGCCTATGCTGGAGGAACGAGCTTGGGCAGAGGGAAAAAGAAATGCTGGGTGGTTGCCAGATATCCCCCCCCCCCCAACCCCCCACTCTGACGTCTCTGACAGCCTGCAACACTACTATCCATTTAACAGAGCTTAAAAAGGCCATATATGCATATGCCGACCGTCTTAAGCTGACAACCAAGAGGCAGGATTTGCTGGAAGGCAGCTTTGGAGCCTTGTGAATTTAACAAGCATGTCTAGTATTACAGTTTTTCCCTGCTTTGGCCATGAATAGTAACAAATCAGTCGGTGAAACGCCTGGCCAGGGATGTTTGTGTGCAGGCTTTGGCCCCTCTAACAAATATTAAAGTGATGTAAATCTGGTTAAGGAGGTGAAGGCTGAGATTCTGAAACTGGATTCTTCCTTCGGCCCTCTCTTCCTCTCCCTCCTCCCCCCCCTTCTCTTTTGGTCTCACTTTCTCTCTTTCTCGGTATCTCCACTCTCTAGTCTCTGTCTCTCCGCTCTGGCTCTGTTTGCTGTGCTCCAGGAAGTCAGGTGGTGCCGCTTCACACTTGAATATTTTCTGATTCCATATTGTTGGCAGAGAGAGAGAGAGAGAGAGAGACGGACAGATAGAGACAGACAGAGAATGAGAGAGAGAGAGGGAGAGAGAGAGAGAGAGAGAGAGAGAGAGAGAGAGAGAGAGATTGGGTGAGAGTTTGGCTCCACTCCCAGCCCTGTGCTTCCAGATGCTGAATACATATGTAAGAGAGCCTCTCAGCACACAGCTCTTTGGGGCTTTTGAACAAATGCGGTAAATAAGCCTGGCTTCACCTCCCAAATACACAAGAGGCTTTTCAAATGCATGCATGTGTCACTTAGTCTGCATTCTCACTCCTTCAGTGTGGGTGTTTTTTTTATTTTTTTTATTTTTGTATTAAGGTCTTTCAGGGGTGTTTGTAAAATGGTGGGTCGCTTCCCATTTGTGCCGCTTTTGTTGCTGTCACAATGGGCACGACATCTTCATCCTCACCTACAGTAAAATAAGACCAGCTCTCTCTCTCTCTCTCTCTCACACTCACACACACACACACACACACACACACACACACACACACACACACACACAC
>JAOYMR010000003.1:12298327-12310239 GCA_025802075.1 Tenebrosternarchus preto
CCCTCTCTCTCATACACTCCCCCCCCCCCCCCCCCCCCCCCACTTCTTCAATTCCTGGCTGTCTTGTTGTCCAAAACCCCCCCCCCAAAAAAAAAAAAAAAAAAAAAAAACTCCTTCATGTCAAATGTATTATGAACATCAAAACACTTCTGTTTACAACATCACAGTGATGTCAATTAAATGTGATAAATTATTCAAACATTTATCTTCCCCCAGCTAGGCAAGTTTAATCATGTGCAGTATTTACTTTAATTTAGCACTGTCAAGTGTGCATTTGTGTAAAATCCCTCGTATCATTAAAGATTTATCAGTTGAAATCTGTTTGGGTTTATTCTACCGTTAATTATCTAAGTGGTGTGCAGCAGCTCTCTACCAGCAACAAGTAATGCTGGGAGGACAACTGGGATTGGCCAGACCAGGTCACATGATGGAAGGAGAGGGGAGAGGGGTCATTTGGTGGTCAGTAGTCATAACATACTTAAGTATGCTATGAATAGTTTTCTTTGAAATGACCATTAACGAATGAACATCCGTACTCTTCACAGGTCTGTGTTTGTGTAGCACAGCAACAAAACAAATAGCTGCATCAGGAAACATAAGGGTATAAATGGAAACGTACCATGTAAAATCACATGACCATAAACGTAAAATCAGACCGGGGCTCATTAGTCATGGTAGTTGCAAAGGATTTTTTTTATGAGCAAGACCATGTTAGCAGAAAATAATGTGTGGGGGGGGGAGCTTCGAGTGGGTCTGAGAGGAGGTTGAGGTGAGGTTGGGACACACAGGTGGCCCTGTTACTCCTCACTGATGGGTGTGGGATGTGATAGGAGTGTATAGGAGCTTCTCTGAGGGAGTATGTAAGGAGTAGATCATACGTTTCTCAGTTTCTCTCTGTCTCTCTCTCCCTCTCTCACACACACACACACATGCGCACACACACACACACACCTGGCCTGCTGTAACCACAGCCAGGTGTTCCCTCAGAGCACTGCTCACGTCTTAAGGCCTGCAGTCGCTGATGTAATTGCTCTTTGCCATGAACCATGAAAAAGAAAAGGGAGAACTTGCACAGCCACAAGGAGGAGGGAAAACACACCACAGACATCTGTGTGTGTGTGTGTGTGTGTGTGTGTGTGTGTAGGCGTGGGTGCCTGTCTGTCTGTCCATTTGTCTGCCTGTATGTCACCATGTCCCGAGAGAGCAGGCAATACAATGACAAGGAGACTGGATGCTTTTAGGGAGGATGTGAGGGCAATATCAATTAATGTATTCATGATATTTATATATTTAAATATATTTATAAGAGAGTAACCCATAGGGGGTGGTAGTCCCCGTCTTACTAATGATATGCAAATGGGATGTAATACCTAATGTTTTGTTCTGTCTCAAGTTTATTCCAGTGTGTTCTATGGTGTGTGTGAGGAACACCATGGTCTACTGGCAAGAGAGATTCTGATCTTTTATTCATGATGCTGCTAGAGATCTCCAGAATCCAACACAGAGTTGGACAATGAAGGACTGCAAACCTCAAATGGATTTCCTTTTCCTACAAATCAGCTTTATGCTCTTAAAGACCCAAAACGCGTGAGTTTAGCGTTCCATTTTGTTCCATGCTGTTTTAACCCATTCAATAGCAATACAGTTTTACTCACACGTACTGTTTGTGGGAGGCCCTGATAACCTCCCCCATTCAGAACTGCCAATATCTATCACATAAACAGTTAATACTTCAGTTTTATTTGTCAAAGTAAGCTTTCAGAATTTGTTGCTAAACCCTTTTAAATCCAGTATTGAAACGTATAAGTCAGTCTTGAGGAGTGTCTCTCAAATTCAGCTTTGGTAGATAAACAGTTTTTTTTTTTTTTCCCAGGGTAATGATTGCATGGTGGACTGAGGGCAGCTGGTAGGTCCATGTTGAATTTCAGTCTCATGCATTTGCATCTCTCCCAATATGTCACCGTGGGGAATTCAGCTTTCAGATGAGTTTCAGTGCATTATATTAAGTGAGGGAATACCCTTCCCACTGATAAGCACCATATTTCATTAACCTGAAAATGAGTTTATGAATACAAGCAATGCATACACACCCAATAGGGGTGTGTCGTCCCTGGTTATAGATTTTGCAGGCTGCCCAGTGTAAATGGTAAAGCACTCTTGATTGTGTTATTTGATTGTATATTATTTGTTAAGGACTGGAGATCAATAACAGAGATCAATGAGCATGCAGACTGCTCTCTTATGGCCTTTGCGAACCGCATCTCCTTCCAGAGCTGGTCTGCACTTCTGAAAGCAGGGAGACTGAAGGCCGAGCTCATGACTTGTGTGTGCTCTGTAAAACATGCTTTGCTAAAATTTACATTCCAAGACAGGAGAGATAAAGGCCAAACAAAGCAACACAGACACACACACACACGTTGCTTGTCGCAAAAGCACATTCTGATAGCATCTTCGAAGGCCGTTTAATCATGTAATGTCGCTCAGCTCATAGAAGATTGGAACTCCTGATTGCTGATAAGCTTTCACAGGGCTCACTGTTTCTCTTTTATTTAGGCCACCCTTTGCACAGCATGCCGACTGTGAAGACAATGCATGTGTAAAATGTATTTCCATATTGCAAGTTAAAAAACCCTTAAAATATATTTCTGTTTATTTTAAACCAGTATCAGTTCTAAAAGCTGGGGACATGTTATGAGTTAAATGAATACTGATTTGTCTACTTGATTGGTGACTTCTCATCTACCTTGGTAAATCCTAATCCGCTTTGCTGATGGTGACATTTGGAGAATTCTTGATTTACATAATTAGACAACTTTGATCAGTGATTTGTGAAATATTCTCTTTCACAAGTGATGACTTGTTTCCACACACAGCTTCCAGTCTCTGCAGTAATACTCTAGGAACCTGGCTTAGAGATGACATTTAGAACACCGTATGAAATGTAAAGCACAAGAAGTAAAAAAAAATATCATTGAATTTAGCACACACACACACACACACACACTCACACACACACACACACACACACACACACACATGCATACACAATTGGGGGGGGGATGCTTATTCTTTCATGCATTTATGTCAGGTAAAAAAAACCCAGAAACACATTCATGCTCATCCATCCAAAGCAGAGCAGAACATGCGTTAATAACAACAGCTCCCTTTACCTTTAGCTACCGTATCTGTCTGTGAGAGAGTGAGCGACTGAGAGAGAAACAGAGAGAAAGAGAGAGAGAGAGACAGAACGAGAGTTGAATGGCAGGCCTCAGACTATGATTTGATGTCAAGAAAGAAAGGTTTCTCAATGACAGTACTCAAGTAAAGAAAAAAAATACGCTCTCTCTCTCTCTTCTCTCTCTGTCTCTCTTGAATCACTCTTTATGACAGGACCACAAACTGCTAAACACACCCAACTCAAAATTTAGTTTCTTTCAGGTCAAGCACATTCTCAGACAAGAAGACTAGGTGAAATGAGAATTAAGTGAAGGTGCACCTTGAGTGTGAAGACCTTTAAAGACCTTTCACATCGCCTCGATACACTTCACCGGAAATGGATCACTTGTTAACATGAGAAGTTTGTGCCCTGAGCTCTGATGTTGAATGCTTTCCATCACTCTGCGTTTGCACAGCCACTCTGTATATGTTAAAACTTACCTGATCTTTCAAAGAGGAAGCAAAGGCAACAAAAGATACCCTCTCCATTTTAGTGTCTATCCGAGCCTCTGCTCTCCAGAGGCTCCAGTGATTTAGTAAATAGCCATTTAAACGGCACCTTATCTGTTTTAATTGTCCCTCCTAGAGGAAGTCCAAAAGAACACAAGCTCTCCAGCTAAATGTCAGGTTTTGTGTACTGTATATATCTAATAAGTACGAGTCATGTTAACTGTCTTCTGCACTTCTCTGAGGGAGATACCGCAGACCCAACACACTGAATACAAGCTATTAGAAATGATATTGCCATTCACCTTTGTCTGGGCCAGACTTTAATTATCGTGGGTGCAGCATGCTGCGTTTGTCTCATCAGCTGGATAAATATTTGAGTGCCATTCCAGGAAGTGGAAGGCGGCTCCTTTTCAGGGTGCGAGGAGGCCGTGCCCGGCCTACGTCCAGCAGTGCCGCACGGACTCCTCCCCTGCAGGTAACCACAGCATGAGGTAAATTAAAGCCCTGATTTGATTCAAACAAGTACTGAATATTCCTGCGCTTGCCTGTTCTCAATATTTAATTACAACCTACTGTAGGCTGAAGACTAATCTCAGACTTATGGCAGAGCATTAAATTAATCAGAGCAGGCGAAAATGCTAGTGTTCTCTTGCTGTATTTCAATAATGCATGAAGGCTGCCCACTGGACTGTGTGTGTGTGTGTGTGTGTGTGTGTGTGTGTGTGTGTGTGTGTGTGTGTGTGTGTGTGTTCACTGATTCATGGGCACCTAGAGGTGAACTAACAGATCTCAGGGGTATGAAGGCACACTTCGGTGTGCAGTCTTGCTGCAGGACAGTGAGCCCTGAACTAAGTCTCCAGCTTAAGACACTCCAGAGACACTGCCTGTGTCTATATCTATGAGTCACATTAAATTCCTCTGACATTATAACTGAGTTTACACGGTGATGACAAGTAAATATGCCTATAAATACCACATTTCTCAATGAGAGAGAGAGAGATTGAATTAAAGTGCTCTAGCATGGATTTGTGCCAGATCTTTCCTTTTTATAGCCTCTTAATGTATGAATGAATGCAGCTTGTTTGTGGCGTGGAACCAGAGATCCAAGCTACACAGTCTGCTTTACTGTTGTTCTCTCTGTCTGTCTGTCTCTCTGTGTGTGTGTGTCTCTCTCTCTCTCCTTGAACCACCTATCATCGCCTTAAATGCAAACCTGCAGAGTTGGCTAATATTGTGGTTTTAACGAAATGTCAACACTACCGCACGGGCAGCACGTGCGATAGCACTGCTCAACGCATTCACTTTTCTGAACCTGTTAGCCGTTGTTGCCGTGGCTCCCGTGCCAAGCTGAGGCTCCTCCGCTGCCTTCCCGCCTCTCCTCATGCTTCCCGCCAAAGCCAGACCCCGACCCCATTCTTTTAACTTTTAAAGTATGTTATTGGTTACTTATCAACTCCCAGACCCTGAGCAGACAACATTCCTTTTATTCGAGAAATACATATTTATGAACTCAAAACAAGTCGGCTCAGACATTTGCTACTGATTATACGTGCATATTTCAGTCATTCCGCAGCCGCCTCCAGATGTGTGTGAGTGCGCAAGCAAATCAATCCACTAGTTCTCTCCTACTCTTTTTTTTCTCTCATCTGGAGAATGTCACCTGTTTTCATTTCCATCAACAATTACAGCAATTTACACATGACGTGAGGCCAGTTGTAGATATTAGTTTGTTTACCCATGAAATATTCACTCAAAACCTATAAAGCCATTTGACACGTTCTCTCACACACACGGGAGCACACTGGAGGAAAAAGTGATCCCGCTGATCAGACGTCACGCTAAAAAACATGTAAAAATAACCCTAACGCCATTAATCACGCGGGTCGCCAGGGTTCGTTGTGCCTGCACGCTCCGCTTGGGGTGCTGGGACCTTGCTCCCGGCTTCAAAGCCGGTCTTATTAAGTTCTTCTCATTCAGCGGAGACTTCGTCCAGCTTGCTTTGAAGACTTGATCAGTTACTGATGTGCATTGTGGCTGTGGCATGGTTCAAAGTGACACCTTTATTTCGCCGGCCATTAAAGTCGAGACGAGAAAGGAATCAGTAACTTTCTCGTTTTTATTCCAATCACAGAGCCGAAGAATAAGCTCATTAGCGCTAATTACAGGTTTCCCATTCCACGCTTTTCTTTTGGCCGTTCGGCGTGAAATTTTAATTCCGTAACAAAAACCAAATGGTAAGAACACGGAGAGTAAGACGCAGAGCTCTGCAAGGGTCCTGCTGCTCCACTTTGTCAGTTTCAGGTTTAAAGCCCACTTCCCCTGCCTGCCTGATTTCATGCAATTTGTTCTTCTTTTCAAATAAGTCATAATTGAGTGCTAGAATCTTGACTCGGAACCCAATGTAGGAGTTAGAGAAAGTGCTGGGAATTTGGTAACTACAGAGTGATCCAAAGGAGAAAAGGCTTCGTATTAATGACATGTAGTGGTAGGGTTGGCTGGTGGGGTGGAGGTAGGGTTCGAAGGCCACACTGATCTTTTGAACGCTTATGTCGCATCCATACATGCTAAAGGCCTATGTCCATGCTTGCTGAAATAGCTAATATCTACGAAAACGCGCTAGGTGGCTTTTGTCAGCTATGCTGGGGTGGCGAGATTTAGCTTTCCTGCATGCATGCGCTACGCGCCCCACTGTTTGGAGAGATGCCATCACGGAGGATTACCCTTTGGTACTCCTTCAACAGTCGGGCATCCTGCCAAACAAACTCGAGTCAATAGAGACGTTTCCTGTCTGTTCTGAGATGCGACTGCGGCAGATGCACTTCTGTCACGTCGCTGACACAACACTGACACGAGGTGACGGCCTGACACAAACGCTGTGACTTCCGCACCTTATTCAGGCTCAGCGGCACACGATTTAAGTCACGGTAAATGTTTGTCAGCAGCTTCGCCATGGAATTCATGCAGGTCTCTTCTCAGTGCATGAAATATTCAAGGGAGCGGGGTTCATTTAGTTTTAAGCAACCTGTGCCTTTCAGTCATTTAGGGGTGTCTGATGTCCCATTGCCTGTGCGATAGTATGTTGTGTGCACGCCGACTAAGGCGCTTTGTGGTCATTTTAAACAGATAACCGAGGAAATAAAGGGTCAGGTTAAAGCCCCGCCGATGCTGGCTTTTTACCTGTGGTGCAGGGTCTCACGGAATATCGGTGTCTAAGTAATTACCGTCCACGGGGCATCGAGGCATAGAGTTATTACCAATCAGTGCAGTAATAGATTCAACACTTATAAACGGAGAATGGCGCATTGCTGCAAGATGGATTATGTGGGGTTTGTGAGTTCAACATTGACACAGATTCATCGTAAATCATTATGCCAGAGACCTGGAGTGATTTCTGCATTAGGAGCAGAAAATGGAGTTCACTGAGTCAATGAGGAGGGCATATTTCACATCAATCACCTACTTCCATGCTTATGGACTTTATCCTTAGCAAAGCTACCACGAGAAAGTGTGAATTTGATACAGCTCAAGGCAACTCAAAGCTACTTGTATAGGCTATGTACGCAGACAGATAAAAGTCTGAGTACTGAAAAAGTTATGAGCAACATACACACACATACGCACACACAAACACACGTTATATTGCACTGGAAGGTGTCCATAAAAAACGAAACGCTTTTATTTATTTATTTGAAAATAATTTGTTTCCTGAATTCTAAATAAAAAAGCAAGACGAATCATTCTAAACAAATAGAATTTCTAAATCAAAACTTGACGTTCCCTCAATACATCGGGATGCTTTATTGCAGCTGGCTCTCTGCAGCTGATTCAGCGCGCGGGTGCGAGTGGTTTTCGGAATCCGGATATGATGAAAAATGTTTCAGTTCAACTTTCTTTAGCGAACTAGCAAGGCGGTCTGAAACGTTACGATATAAGAGAGATTTTTGTTGACTGGGACTACTTTTTTCCAAGGTTTTTAAACATTTTTGGAAGCAGTCGAACTTTTACATCTTTTATGTGGCTGTATCACTGAAATTTGGAACGGGACGCGATTTACTTGGGAAAAGTCACAGTCGGGTAGTTGGGGAGTTGACATGTTTCAAAGGTATCCTGTCATTTTTTTCCTGCTTGTTTAGAATGTAATTTGTGACAATTTACTATAAAAAGATTGTGACTTGTCAACTTGTCAACAGAGTTATTATGTTTGCGTGAGACTTCGTGAGTGAGTTGGCTTCATTTTTACGGAGAGGAAGAAAACTTTCCACACTAAGTTTTAACGACATTTTTCAAGCTGACGTCACTTTTCTTAGAGGCAAAGAAGTAGTTAGTGATCACTAACGTACTCGTGCTCTTGATACAATATTATGTTTGCAAACTCCCCATAGTATACGCTTTTCTGACAGGGTTGACGGCTGATTCAAAAAGGATTTTTTCGGGTGTGTACTGTATCTCAAACAAGATTTCTGGCTCATGTCCGCGGAGACAATTTTACCTCCGGAGGGGCCTGTAGGGCCAGAGAAGCGACTCCAACAGGAGACCAGTCTGCTTCTTGGTAACTCACAAGGTAAGGTGACATTTTGCTTTTTCTAAGAGCTTTTATAGGCTATAGGTTACATATTGCTTAAGTTTAAACGAGCTGAAGGGTCATCTAATATAATGGCGGCTTTACGCTGCAGAACGTGTGGTCTAATGTCATGAATAGGCCATATCATGTTGACTGTAAACTTGCCTGTGTGGGCCAGATGAGTCTACATGAACTTGTGTTGATGTATACATCAATTAGACCAACTCTGTGTAAGATGTCAGTACCCAACTGAATAGCCACCTGACATCTGATTTAATCAAATCATATTTGTGTGGTTCTATTAGCAGGGGATAATTTTTTTCCATTATTTTTCAATAAGGATTGAGGGAGCTTTAGTGTCTATTAGCAGGAACCTCTGCCAATTATAGTTTTTAATTAAGTTTCTAGTTGCTTATGAGATTATCACATACAAACTAAGCCTGGGATTTTTTTTCTTTTTTCATTCTTTTTTTTTTTTTAAAGCACTGAACCATTAGCCATCCTATTTATATCAGTCGTCATTACAGTACTGTCAAAAATAGCAAAGTAGGACAAAGTAAGCAATCACAGGCATAGTCTAGCAAATGGATTTTCGCAGGACGTCTAGAGCCTTACAGTTAAGGCTGGATTTCCCTTCTCTGGGGACCGCATGTGCAGAGAAAAGATTTCAAACTGTAATCAGTAAATACTGTGATGCATCACAAGTCATCTTTGCAGCAAGTGTGCATCGACTCAGGAAGTCACTGTCTGAGTAAAGGCTTTCCATAAATCAGCTTCGAGCTCTTATAACGCCTCGAATCTAAAACTGCTGTAGCATGTCAGCCTTTTCTTTTTGCCCTGTGTAATGAGCAAATGCTCTGGGACAGACAAAGCTACAACAATCGCATCTGATGTGTCAGGAAGGAAGACATGTTGTGGTGCTGACTCAGAGTTCATTCTCCTCACTGCAAACCCACACAGCTGACTCTACACCATGGGAGGAATGGAAACAGGGGTGGTGTTCATAGTACAAGCTAACTGTTTAATGAGCAAGCGTTTTAATCTGGATGATCATGCTTCCATTAATCAGTGCCACTTGAACATAAACATGGCTACTTTGGTCATAATGAATTAATTGGACATGGCACTTTCATGTGCAGGACTTTCAACATAGACGTTAAATACTTTTACGCCTGCTTGATGACTTAATAAATGTTTGAATATGATGTATGCATATGTTACAATGATTTAAATTCATTTCTGAACAAACTTCCAACATATCGGGTTAATTATTATACCTTTAAAATAAGATACTCATACTTTTGTCGATCAATTTCAAATGTTTATCAAACCACATTCTAAGAAGAAATATATAGGCAGTGTATATTGTTACATTAATAATTTAATTTGAGAATCTTTTGAGAATCTTAATGCAGTGTTTGAAAGATATGTTTTCCTTTTTGTGTAGCTTTCAGGCAGGTTTTATCCACATACTTTTTTTTTCTAATTTTGGCGAATCTCGTCTTCATAACTGTAAATACTTTGGCAGGTCTTGCATACCCAGGAGCAGAGTTGAGAAAATGAGATCCTGAATTCTGGGCAATTCCTTTCCTGATCTGCCAGTACGGTTGTGCAACCAAGCAAATCGGCTTTATTTGGCAAATAAAAGCATCTCTTTCTGTTCTCGATACTGAAGAAAGCCGATCTTGATCTCTGTCTTTTAACATGCTTGAACTAAATGAGACCATTTTAAACAGTAGGGGTATTTGCTTCAGTGGTGGTGTTTGCTGGTGACGTTTGTTAGTTTCATTGGGTTTCATCATTTTTTTTTTATGCTTTCAAAGACACATGCCAGAATGATGCTAATGAATCGTCTGACGCCAGAGAGACAACCAGGACTCCTTCCTCTAGAGAACACTCTGCTGATGTCCAAGGGGACAGGCTGGAAGATAACCACCGTCATACTGACCTTGTAAAATGTAAGTGTTGACTGTCTATTGTCCTGGTTTGTTATGGTCCACCCTGGATGCTTTATGCTTTATCTTTCTCATAGTCCCCTGGTTATACCATAGCATTGCACAGGATTCCATGATTGATCAAAGAATGCTTCCTTAATTATTTTTGTGTGCTTCTGTAACCTCAAGTCGTGTCATAATACAACATTTTCCATAGATTCAGTGCAGTTGCAATTTTTTTTTGAGTTTTTTGTTTCATTTGAGCTTGTATTGTTCAAGAGAAGCATTGGTTAGTAGTCAACATATACCAGAACTGACAGAGCAAAATGATGAACAGAAGGTGCATTACTTATTTTGAGAAAAACAAAATTGCATTATTTTATTATTTTGCACAGGCCTTACTTACACTTTTCACTCAGAAGAGTGCTAGATTCACAGCACACCTCTAAAGCTACTACATTTATATACGCAAATATGCGTCTTATTTCACAATTTCTGTGGACAGTTACTTCTTTATTTTGAAAGTTTATAATTGTTTTTTTTTTTTCTGGACTTAATATTCATTAATTTGATGGAAGCTTGCACCACTTGAAGATCCACATTGTCAAAATAAAATGCATGGGAAGATTATCAGTCGAACTCACTAGGTATAAGAAACTGATTCTGTTCATAGTGAGAGATTTTGTGCCCATAAACTCTAAAGCATGCAAATTTTGTGATAAGAACTTGTGAGAAATTATCAGCAAGGATATGAAAGTTTGTCAGCATATTTGACGATGCTTGTGCTTCTGGGAACTGGCACTATTTTTTTTTTTTTTTTCTTTCAGGAAAACAAATTGAAGTAGTTTTAATCTTTACACTCTTTCCTGGTAATTGATTTGAAACTTTCCCACATCTATTTACTTGGGTTCTGATAGTCTTTCCCCTGGGCTGTAGCTCTGTCATGCATTGCGTTTGATTATGCAAATGGTGGATGTGTGCTAAATTCTCATCTCTGCATCCTTCCTTTTTAGTCTTCAAGGCCACAAACAGTATCATCTGCTTTTTCTTCCATATGACAGCAATTGATGAAGGCCTTATGAAGCTGAACTGTACTTTCCCACCTTATTTCGTTCTGCAGTTAGGTTGGCTAATAGTTGACATTTCTCTGTGGGCTTTACTTGCCAAAGTCACAGCTCACGGAGATGTACGAGTAAGGATATGCCTTCATGGTTTGGCCTAGGTCATCCTGGATCTGGGAATCTTGAGTTTGCTAAACAGAGAATCCTGTCATTTGGTAAAATATTGTATATCTTGGGCATTTGGGCTACAATGTAAACCGAATGATTGATTGAAATGAGTCACTATTGTTATTACAGTTGTCTCTAAGCTTATTAACATTTTGCAAAAAAGATCAATGTTTTATGCAAACATAGTCAAATATGTTCAGATGGAAAGGATTTCTTGTTTCTGAAGTCCCATTATAGTGGCAGGAAATAGGAACAAGTTGGAAATTGGAAATTTATGATCACTTGTTTTTGGAGGGGAAAATTATTGACACACCCAGTTCTATTGTGTAGAGTACTGGTAAGTACAAGAAAACTGGGTACCTTGCCAGAGGGTGTCTGTATCTGTGTCTCTCTCCCTGTCTCTCCCCCCTCTCTCTCTCTCTCTCTCTCTCTCTCTCTCTCTCTCTCTCTCACAGATGCACCCACCCACAGACTTGTCACTGACAGTCTCTAACAACATAATTACATGCAGTTTTTAATGCT
>JAOYMR010000003.1:12325494-12346800 GCA_025802075.1 Tenebrosternarchus preto
GTGTGTGTGTGTGTGTGTGTGTGTGTGTGTGTGTGTGTGTGTGTGTGTGTGTGTGTGTGTGTGTGTGTGTGTTTTCCTGTGCTCTCTGCTGTGGGGACAGACTGCTGCGTGCACTGCATCCTGGCTTGCCTGTTCTGTGAGTTCCTGGCGCTGTGTAACATGGTGGTGTCTCAGGCGTCATGTGGCACCTGCACCTCGGAGGCCTGCTGCTGCTGTTGCTGTGCCGATGACCTGGGCGATGACTGCAATTGTCCCTGCGACATGGACTGCGGCATCATGGACGCCTGCTGCGAGTCGTCCGACTGCCTGGAGATCTGCATGGAGTGCTGTGGAATCTGCTTCCCCACATGAAGGCCCCACCCTGCCTGCTCCCCATTGGCTGTAGCCAGATCAGATGTGGAGGGGGAAAGAGATATGGAGAGACCGTGTGCGTGTGTTCGTGTGTGTGCAGATTTGTGTGTGTGCACAAAAAAAAAAAAACTACAGAGGACAAACTACATACATGCAAAGGCAAATGTAGAAGACATTTATTACGTGTTAATGACTGTCAGTTATGCTATTAATCTTTTTTCTTTGAGATTTATTAGCAAAAATTGTCCATAAACTACCAGTTTATAGATATTGTTTCTATAAGTTCTTTTTGCCGAGGTCCTTTACATTTTATATCTTGCTTAGTGTAATCGACTTTTAAAAAACTGTCTGATTTGCAGCATGCAGATGTCATAAGTATGCAAGGACAGACTTCAAATTACTGTCTGCTCTGAACAACACTGTAATTTCAATAGACACACGACTCTTTCACACTGTCAGAGATCAGTGCTTTGTGGGTGTTATATGAGAGTCTTTTTTTGGACCTCCTTAAAAAGGCTTGTTTTTGAACTGATGGCCTGTTTCTAAGGTCTTCTTTCAGCAACGTCTACTGTAGCTTTGCTTTGTATCAGTGCCTTATAGTTATAGGATGATTTGAAGAGAATGATGGAAAGTTGCAAGAACCAATTAAAAAGAACATTAGTTAAGCAGGACATTCTCTTGTTTTTGATTGTAGCAAAGGTCTACTACCATTAAGGTCGTCCATTCATCTCTTTTTCACTTTTTTGAGAGATGCACTCATATAAAAGCACACAGTAGATGTTGTGTGATGAATGACTTGAATGATCTGCAATGGGCCAGTTCTTCAGAAGCAGCCAGGAATCTGTAATTATTTAGTGTCAAAAGAAAAGATCCATTATAGGTTATAGCTATAGCTATATAGCTGTAGGTTGCACAGTAAATAGTGTAGGAATGTGGTTACGGAAGCTTAACCATCAGTGTCAGTATCTCTATCAGTTGATCATTTTTTAAGTATCAGAAATCCATAATCCATAGTTAGCAATTTTCTTTTTTTCCAACCCCCCCCCCCCCCCCCTGTTATAGCCATCTATTAGATTTACAGTTTCCTTCAACACTGTCTTATTGTGTATGTGTGTCGTTGTTAGTTTTTTGTTTTTTTATCCTTTACTATATAAGCTTGCTCTTTCCTAGAGTGCATATACTGGATATATTATACCAAACAGTCTACCTTAATGAACCAGCATTTGGGGTCAGTTGTACATATAGGCCTCAGTCTACAATGATTTAAGCAACTGTGTGATTCTGACAATCAGTTTATATATATATATATATATATACATATATATATATCATGTTATATTCATCCTTTGGTACGGCTTTTATCATGGTGAAACCGTCTCATTCATATCTGTAATACTGTTGAAGCCATTCTTGCTAAACTGCACTCCTCACAAGAGGATATGATTGGAATTGGAATATAGCAATAATGGCTGCTGTAAGCAGCTTTTTGACCTCAAGCCTCTCAGAACAATTATAACTCAACTGTCATGTTTCAGCTCTGAGCTAATACAGGGTGAATATATCTGCTTGGTCTGCATGCCAGTTTGGCCAATTAGTTTGTGTTGTCTCCATACTTGTTGTATTGACATGTCTATTATATAGATTGCAGGTGAGTTTGATATCCCTACATTTTACCTATAGTTTGCATAGTATTTTTAAGCACTTGAGACAATATGGCACCTTTTGCAGCGGAGAACATCTGTTAGCACTTTAGAAAAAAAATAAATAAATAAAATGTTAAACAGATCTGATTAACTAAACCATTTGTTTACTTAAACTGCCCTACTTGTATGGGGTTAAGTGCCATAAAAAAGAAATTACAAATAATGTGAATCATACTTGATCTGGATTTTGCATATTTATCCTTTGGCTTGTATGAAATGCACAACTTGGACCAAATTTTCCAATAGCCTTCAGTGTTCAGATTGTTTCCTTCTTTGGAGGTTTTTAGCATTCAAAGTGATATTTGGTGCATTATTTGAGAGTAAGGTTTATGCTATGAAGTTTAAAAATTACCCTGTTCTCTTTTAACTGGATTTTTAGTGCCTCTGAATATATTGAGTGTTGCTTACTTTTGGACTATCAACACTACAATGTAGTTTTTTTTTTATTATTGTTGTTTTTACAATTAAAATAAATATTTGTGAAACAAAACTCTGTACTGTACCTGATAATCATGAATTATAGACATGCAGTATTCTGCATTGCAACATGGCCATTAACTTCTCCTGGTAGGGGGAGAACACAGCTACCCTGCAGCTTGGTGGTCATCTTTGACCTTTGCCAAACATTTTCCTGTTAACCTCTTAATTAGCTCAACCACTGCCCCATCTGTGTTGTGGCTTGCCAGAGTTCACTCTCCTCTTTTCCATTTGACATTGTCTGCCCAGATACATCTTTTATTTCATTAATTGCATTGCAGAAAATATTGGCAGTTTATAGTCACATTGGAAACAGCTTTTCCCGTCTATTCTTTTGTTTTATATTTATTTATTTTTAGTTCAGATAGGGGTGGGGTTAGTGAAGAGTCCAGGTAAGTGTGCGGTGACCTTTTCACAAAGTCGCCCACCTCACTCCCTTGTAATCAGTCTCCTTGTGCTCTTCTCTGTGCCACTGCTTGTAATGTCACAATTAAGGCAGTTCCATCTTCCATCTGGGTGGGGGGGGGGGAGAGGGATCTTTATACCTCAGGTCATTTCTTTTATAGTAATAAATAAGTCATTAGAGAGCTGTGGCCACCCCCACTTCACTGTTGCATAGATGATGCTGTCTCTCCCCAGTAGAACATGAATGTCAGTCACTGCCCTCAGCCACCAGCACAAATTACAGCTTTTTGTGAGCACTTCTCTGTGGCATATTCAAGGGGGGGGGGTTCGCAATTCTTGCGTCACTGGTGAAATTTGCAGTGTTGTAGATATCAGTTAACATTTATCCCCAGTTGTATAATGTGGTAATTATGTTACTGATACTTTGACGCAGAATGCACAGATGTGAGAAACGATGTCCTTCTTTAGCGGTGCTGCTAATCAACACTGAGTTGCTGCATGTACTGTGTATGTGAAGAGGATAATCCAGCATAACGTTTCATTTTAAACGGATGTATGAGTAAAACGGTCAGTTTCAGGTAATAAAGTGTGTTGCAATTATGTCTATACATAGTCCTGTCAGTGTGGTGAGTGCTAACTGTCATTTCCTCATTCAGCTTTCTAAATCTAGTCAAAACTTCACAAAGGACGGAAGCCCTTAGCTAACATCCAAATGCATAATGTATCACTCTGTCCTCACATACATGTCAAAGGTTGAAGGACTTTGGATGTGCAGGTCTTGTGGTTATGGTTTAAGAATAATAGCTGTAGATCCATCAGTAGGGTTAGCAAAACAGAGACAAGAAGGACAAGGAGAAAGAGGAAAAAAAATGAGTGAGTAATGTCACTCTCAATGAATCTCCTCAGGTGCTGTCCTTGTTAATGCCTGCACACGTAGGGACACTTTTCAATGCAAATGGGGTCATTACCTGGGGACCTTAATTGACTGTGACACAGGCCGTGGGTGTTTTTTCTCTCTCTCTTTATTTCATATTTATTTTGTTATAATTTATCTTCTAAAAGTTTAATTGGAGGCTTTAACCATAAACCCTAAAACTGCTGAGCAAAACAAGCATTTAATGTCACTGAAGTATTTCTGGTATTACCATTGTTGAGATATTGATGACAATGTTTCTTTGCTGACTGTCTTGATTCAAAGAATCGGCATGAAACCTGTTATTTAGCACAGTGAAAAATGCCACATCAGAGTAAAGGTTTCTAGAGGACCTTGTTTTTGTGGGGGTTTTGATCAAGCTCCCTCTGCTTGCCTGCCAAAGACATCTTACAGCAGCTACATTTGTTCATGTACAGTTTTTTTCTTAACAAGGTATTTTGATTTTAGAAAGCATATTAAATGAAATGTGAAATGTACGTGTAAAATGATTCCAGGTTTGTATGTTTTTTTTTTCCTCTCATTCAGATAAGTAATCACTCTTTAAATATTTCAAAACTCATTCTTAGCTTCTTTACTAGAGCGCCATGTACTGTTTAATCTTACATTTTCTGACAACAGCAACACAAAGATGTAATGACAGCAAGTCACATTTGATAAGACTGGGTGGTAGGGGGTCTCAAATTCACATATAAGGCACAACATTTTGAAGGTTTAAAGGTTCACCTCTTTGGTCCTGGGAGGACCTGCCTGAGCCAGCAAATGTGCATTAGGATGCATTTTGAACATAACTCTCCTCCTCATGAATTCTTGTTTGAAAGTATTACTTTTACATAAACTACATTTTAACTCCAGATTTCCCTACATTTGGGCTGTTTGAGATACATGTGTAGAAGGGGTGGGAGAGTGTGTGTGTGTGTGGGCGTGCATTTAGCATTTTGTACACGCGTGTGAATATGCGTGAGCAGGAAGGATGGGTACACGGAGTGAACAAAGGTCATTTACTCTGTTAACCAAACATTAAAACATAGAAGTGAGTCTTTGACTTCCTTTTTGTTCTGCTTAAATGTACTGGACCATTAGAAAGGCAAATTGAATAGGACATGTAATGCAGACGTTCCTGTTTAGTTGCTTGTACATGGTTCTTGAGCTATAAATTAGATGTCACCTTCATTTCTTGTCATTCTCTGATCTATATGTGCTGTGAGTACCAAGGCAGTGCTTTGAGTGTTTGCTAGGGTTAGCAAACGTTACATCAGCAACTGTGGGCCCAGAGTCAGTGAGAAGGACTGAGTCTTCTGATCTGAGCTCAGTGGAGAAGAGTCTGTGTACTGTAATAAAAACTTCCATCCTACCTCAAAGATTTCGACAGCATCTATTACATATTAATTAACAATATTTGTTGTATGTAATTGTATTTAGAATGTAGTTTTGAACTGTGAACAGACCAATCTGAGTTTGGTTTTCTGCCTGAGAGAATACTCACATTCTGTTAGATGGAAGTGTTACATGATCATACCAAAAAGATCATATACCAAAATCCTGAATATGAAATTCAGGTGTTTTGTAAACATATGCCATGTGTCCAACTCTGTTTCTGATAAACTCTTCGTACTGAATTGCAGCACCACAGGGCCACAAACTAAGGCCGAGTGGACATGTCAAATAGAGCAGTAATCCAATTAGTACATCGACATACTGTTTGCAATAATTCATCAGGAGTAGAGCACGTTTTGTTCCTAAGCCAAAACCTTTGCAGACCTGAAACTGTTTTGTTTTATATAGAGCTACAAAAAAGTTAACTAAATACCATTTGCAGTAATTATAATGTAACATGACCTCTTAATTTGTCAGTCTCCTCAGACAATAGACACATCTGTGTTTGTGTCTCTCTTAGGCTTGTTTACTCACCATTCAAAAGCAGCCTGTTGTACCGACAAGTCTGTTGTCGTGAAGGCGTGCTGGAGCCAGTGGAGTGTTTACACTCAGGGCTAAAGCACTGCCTCGTCGCGCCGCGTAAGGGGAATACACAAGGCAACTTCACAGGTGCTAGGGAAAAAGCACCTGCGGAGTTCCCTCATAGGAATAAGCGCTCTCGTCCCGATACCTTAGGAGTCTGGCTCGCGCAAGCTGTGTGCTCGGGCTCAAAAAACACTCCCCTCGGCACGCTAGATGTGTACATCTGAGGACAGCCACAACCACACAGCACTGTGCTAACACCCCTTTCATATTATTCATACGCTTCCAGGTCAAAGTCGTATGCATACAGCGAATCGTAATGTAAAGGCCCAGCACGGCATATCCCTAACCTCTGTGTTGAAAATTAGGCTGTGTAAGGAAGTGTTATCTGCCCTCAAAGAAGACGTGCCCTGCAGTAGTTGAGGCTTTTCTTCTGCCTAGCGCGCTCTCTCTTACGAATCAAAAGTGACTAACAAAGAGAAATACTCCGCCGCCCGAGGAATATTCATGATCGTACTTCCAGGTTAAAAATGTATATGCAAATTTACTACATTAGAGCATGCACAAGTTGTTAATAAATTAACACGTGGCAGGAATAATTCAGCTTAGCGGGATGATTCTCCGTGCAAGCTGTCAGCTGTCGCATTGTTCTGGATAGAACGTGACGCTGAGATGGCAACACAGGCAGTGAACTGTGATGTTTCAGTGTACCCAGCTCTCAACTCTCAGGGCACTGTCTTTTGCATGTGTGCATGCAGAATTCATTAAAAGGATACCACACTAAATTAACAAATTTACATTATTTTTCGCATATTTACAATGCAGTAGCTCAGCTCAGATAGCATGTTTTGTGCTCTTCTGGGCTCGGCTAGACTTGCTTCTGGTAAAGCTAACAACTTGTAGGGAAAAATGACTAAAAGGAATCGGAGAAATTAGCAAATCGATAGGTGTGTTTAACAAGTTCCCTTCAAAGATTGTTGACCCGTAGCTAAAGAGCTGTCACCAGTCTTTAGCATTAATCATGTTTTAGTGTTCATCATAAACTCATAAAAACATAAACATTTACTCCCTTGAAATAGAGGTTTTTAATCTCAATGGGATATTTCCTGGTTAAAAAAAAAAAAAACTTAATGAAAAAGTTATCACGAAGTCTGCCACCCAAACTGTCTGGCAATAGCAAAATATATATTTATGATCATGTGCATTTGTCGATTTAGTGGAGTCTTTCTTTAAGCAAAATTAACTAAGCTTTTTCCTTCAGAAATTGTGCATAACGTTGGACAGCCAGTTATCATTTCTCAACTCATGTATCAAACCTGACCCGGTCCTGCAGATTTCTCCTTAGTAACATATGAAAGATTCTGCCTTTCCTTACACAGGAAGCCACCCAGGTGCTTGTGCGGACTCTAGTCATCTCTCAACTCGACTATTGCAACTCGCTACTAGCTGGTCTTCCTCTAAGGGCCATCAGGCCTTTACAACTGATCCAGAATCTTCCAAACAACCTTCCAAAGTTCATACATCACTCCATTGCTGGATTGCCTTCACTGGCTTCCTGTAGCTGCCCACTCCAAATTTAAAACCCTGATGCCTGCTTACAAAACCAAAAAGGTATCTGCTCCCTCCTACATGATGAGAATGGTCAAAGCCCGATCCGTACCTCGAGTTCTTTGAACATCAAGTACAGCTCGGCTCAAAACACCAGGCTTCAAGTATAATGGTAGACAAGCATCTAGGCTGTTCTCTGTCCTGACTCCAAGTTGGTGGAATGAACTTCCACTGACTGTCCAGACAGCAGAATCCCTTCAAACGCAGACTAAAGACTCCTCTATTTGTAGAGTATCTCACTGACCATTGATGCTGCACTTTAATTTTTCTATCAATGCTGAGTAACTTAAATTCGAGCACTTTTTTTGTTATTCTTTGTTACTATATTTATCATTGTTTAATAGAACTTCTACAAGGACTAGTGTGATTCTTTTTGTAAGTCGCTCTGGATAGAAGCATCTGCTAAATGCCTCAACTATAAATGTAAATGGTGTGGAAAGCAGAAGGAGGCTGTGTATCTTGTCTGTAGAATTCTGAGTATCTTTTTGGTACTGTGAAAGTACAGTGGAAGTACAGATATGGACTAATTGCTCACTGTATAATGATGTTATTGCTTAAACGACTTAGCCAAAGCTTCTTCGCGCGTTTATGTGTGATCAGCTAGACTGGAAGCTAAGCCTGAGGTTTAGTGATCTACGCACTGCCACACCAGCTGGTGGCATGTGGTGCTTCTTCACTGCCTCCCTAAAATTATCATAGATGTATCGAGGCAGTGCCGTCGCCTGACAGTCTGTTTGTGTAGCTCTAGGTGCGCAGCTATGTTAGATGTCAAGTGACTCACAGTAAGTTTTAATAAGCACCATTTGTTCAATCTCCTGTTTAAACACTCTGCCTTGGCGTATCCTTAAAGACTGTGCCCTATCTTTTAATTAACTCCTGCGCTAATGTGGCACTTAATTGACTAATCAGGAGATTTTGTTTTCTCTAATTTAGTGGAAAAACCAGCAGTGCTTAAGCTGTTTAATATGAGCGTGAGGGGAATAGGATTGTCTCCACTGGTAGTGCATTAAATGTCATTGGCCAAAAAAAAATTGAGGACACTGGGCTCTTCAGAGTGTGAACAATATGTTTGTTTCAACAACCCAAAGAAGATTTTTTTCCTTTGATTTTATAACTCCTGTGGGCAAAAGTAGATGATGGTAAAGCAGTATATTGTCTAGTGTAATGCAGGTTTAGTGCAGCTGTGACAAGCGTGTTGAGGGTTTTGGAAGCATCTCTAGAGCACCCTGCCTCTTTAGTGGAAACAAAAATCTAATTGAAGAATAACTTTCTCCAGTGTGAGCGCCCGATTCTGTACATGTCTCAGTGAGATGTGTCTGCAAGCAGGATTGATCTATGAAGTCATTGATAGGGCTGTAAAACGCCTTGTCCTGAACAGCCTGAACGTTCTTGTGATATGATTTCCTGCCCAGTGATGGATGTTTGTGGCTGGTTTTTTTTTTTTTTTTCTTCCTGGATTCGAAGCTGGTTCTATTTTCAGCGTTTCACCCGCTTCCCTTCCACTCTCAGTACAGCAGGCCTGGAGGCCTGGAGGGCCGAGCCGTGTGCCGAGCGGGCCACGAGTGCGTGCGCTTGTGATTGGATGGAAAAGTGGCGTCAGAGAGGCCCGATAGGACAGCCGTGGCGAACGGCCTGTAAACAGTGAGTCATCACTGCGCGGCGGGGAGGGAGAGGAGAAAGAAGGCAGATCTCCTGTCTATGCTGCTTGCAGGAAAACAGCAGGCTTGGCCACAGACACAAGCAGGCCTCTGTTTCAGGTCCACACACACAGACGTATGCACACACTGGCTTGCACTAAAAATATCAACGTGGTGGTGTATCAGAATTCACCGCTTAACAGTACATACAGGTTCAGTGGTTCAGTGAGCCTTTATTTTGGTTTTAGAAACCAGTAACATAAGATTAGGTGTATCCTTGTTAACTTTGGCTCACAAACAAAAAAAAAACTAATTGTCCTTTCTGCAGATTGTCTGCTATAGTGAGGCAGGATTGGCAAAAATAGATCATTGAGCTTCATAACATGATGAAGTCCTCCAGAGAAGATGAAAGATCTTCAAGATCATAACACATTTTTATTTTATAGCTCCTAAACAATTTAATGACTCAACAACGTAACCCTTTAAAGAAAACTGGCACAGACAAATATCCACAGTTACTTGTCAACAGCCTTAAATACACATACATACTTTAGGTTTCCCATGCCAATGCATATATATGCAAAATAAACATTACAGAAGACCAAAAAAACAAACAAAAACACAAGATAAATAATGAAACCTCCTGTGGCAGACTGCTACTGGGGTACATTAATTGGGCAAAATTAGCATGAATTAAAGCCAATAAGTGTAACATGTAATTTATTACTTATCAAGCATAGTTTAGTAGTGGAAGGCTCCGATTTCCCAAAAGATTGCTTTAACAGCTATAATGCATTTCTTAATTTACTCTGTGGAAAATCAATTTTTTTCAGAGTTCATTAAGCATCAATATGTTACAATGCAGCTCCCCAGAGCACACATCTACAAAAAACATTATGCAAATTGCTGCCAGTGCATTCTTGGTATGTAAATAGATAACTAACACCAGTGTCAAGTCTCAGTGGAAAGCTTTGTTAGTGAAACCTTTTGTTTCATTGCTTTCCATGACACTGAAGATGAAAATAATTTGCACGTCAAGTCGCAAGGAGCTATTCCAGTTACTACATCCAGCGTTTACTTAAGGCATGTCTGCTGAACCACTTGACTTCTACTGTCTGTTTTCTTTATCCCACCTTGGTCTCAGTCATGTTTGTTTAAGCTGGTCTGTTGTGTATGATATCCCCATCACCACCACTTCAGGCTTTTTGAGACATCCAGGTGTGGAAGTCTGGGCCCTCCGCCGGCCTGCTGGAGTACAGGAGGTGTGCTGTCCACAGCTCTCCCAGCCAAAACCGGAGGAGATCCCCCCCACTCCAAACCCCACCCCCTGCTCAGAGGGAATGTTCATGTAGTAAAGTGGTAATGGAGGTCACTGAGGGAACCCACAGAGCTACGAGATGATCATCACTTTACTCTCAAATATACTCTTTTCCATTTTATAGCCATAATGTTCATGCTCACATGGGAGTTTCATAGCCAAAGCACAGCCCAAAGCGATCACTCGCTCTTACGCTCACACTCTGCCCCTCCATCCCTCTCTCTCTTTCCTTCCTCTTTCTCTCTCTATGACTCAGTCCCCCCTTTCTCTCTCTCTCTCTCACAAGCACACACACACACACACGCCATACACATCATCTTTTTGTTTCTCTGTCGTTTTACTCTACTGAAGAAAGCGCAGCTGTTTCCCGCCAGGCTGCTGTGTGCTTCTGGAGGGCCTTTTTAAGGACAGTGGAGTGGAATCTTAAAGAGGCTCCACGCAGTCAGTTGTGGAGTCGCAATATTTCAGCGTACAAATGACACACTCAACAAGAGGCTCTCCCTACTGAATCTCATCTGCTGGGGCCCAGACGCTCCTGAAGAGCAAAGCCCTTTAAGTCCACCGTTTAATGCAGTTTGTTGCTGCCAGATGTTTTATGATGTGTCATAAGAATTGTCAATTGTTGCCTGATAACACATGGCTCTCTAGGATATAGCAATGCTTTAATGCTTTACTCCAGCCTTTTCACATCAAATGGCACCACTATTGATATTCTTTACTTCAGCTCTGATAATAGGGATCTGACCCAACTCCACATTGCACCTATGAAGCAGCACTTGTTCCTGTCCAGTTTTATTTTTGCCCAGTATGGGATATGGCCTACTTAGACCTTCCTGATATTGATGCTCAGCACAGCAGTGCTACCTGCTGCATCAGTACATCGCGTGAGGGACCTGTTTATTTTTCAAGAGCTACGAGATCCTGCCGATTCCGAAGCGTGTGATTCCGAAGCGTGTGATTCCGAAGCGTGTGATTCCGAAGCGTGTGATTTCGCTGGCCGCCTCCCACAGCATCTTTTGCTCTCTGAACTTTCTGCACTGCGGTTCCTAGGCTCAGGCGGAGATGACACCACCCGAAATCTGGCAGTGATCATCTAGCCACGACGTCTTGCGTGGAAGGAAGTTAAGGAAGCGAGAGCAGCATGTGATTACCCCGTGATCGGAGAGCCTCTCTGAGCGCGTGCCTAACCGAACGCCGGAGTGTCACTGCCGCTTACTCCTGCTCTCACTTGACTTCTGTTTTCAGGAGCAGGAAAGGCAGGGATGACTTGCACTCTTACACTTCCAGGTGGAGCTTCACAGCCTGCCTTCTCCCCTTACCAAGCATCACCCGCCTTCTGCTTTTCCTGATCACTGATTGGAAACAAAATGGACGCTTAACCTTCCCATGTGTCAGTTTGTTGTTTCTTAAGTCATTATTATGGCTCAATAATATTTTATTGTCTTTTATTTAAGGGTCTCTGCTCAGCCTAAGCCCAGTTTTACCTCCCTGGGCTCCTGTGCCATAAACCTTGGCTTCGTCTTGAGCCCTACTGAGTCCGGATTACATCATAATAGATGTCAGATAAGACCCACAAGACTGGTATAAGCAGCAGCTAGGGTTAGACATGTAGGAGAACTCGACTGCCAACGTCACTGAAGGCCCCATTAAAAACAGTTCTGGTGTGGGTGGGCCTGTATATGTGTGTGTGTGTGTGTGCATGCTCGAGCGTGAGCGCGTGTGTGCACGTGCATATGTGTGTGTACATGTATGTGTGTGTGTGTGTGTGTATGTGTGTGTGTGCCGGACCCCAGCTGTTAGCTGAGCAGCACAATTGCCTCTGCGCTGACAGGTAGTCACGTGTCCAGAGGTGAGCTATGGAAGTGTGAGATGTGTTTAAGCCCCAAGGCTAAAGCCACTCAACCCAATGGGAGATCACAGGACTCACGAGCACTACCAGTCAGACAATGGCCCATCACTCTGGTACTATTCTTAGTGGCACTTGTCCACATCAATAAAACATACAAATGCATCGTAAAATGTGCACCCAACAACTGAAAAATATCCTGTCACCGTAAGAGTCAGTGACATCAGGAGCTTGACGTAAGAAGAAACTAGAATGGGGACCTCCTTCTGTAGAATGCATTCTACATGTAAATGGACTTTTCAAGTTTTCTGATTTTGTGGGCTTTTACTTGGGTTTCGTTTACTGTTGTCAACTTTGTTTCTCGAGTTTGAATGGGACAGATTCACATATATTCCCAGAGGGCCGTTCTGTTGTCTGTCATACTTATGTGGCTAATTTACCCTCAAATGAAGTTGGTTTATTTCTCTTGGTGGTACTTTCCTTGTTTTCTGCACATGACAGCTTGGTGCTATGATGGATACGCTGGAGAATTTGCCTAAAACGGTCTTTCCCCCCCCAAAGGTCTTTCATATTTGGAGTTTGTTTGAAATGTTTGCTTTTTTCCCCTTAGCAACAGCAAAGTTATTTTTCCCTTCATTATTTTTGTTCAGGAGACCTAATTCATTTTCAGCTTGTAAAGTTGAAAATCAATTCAATTAAGGGAATACAGACCCACATTTCTTTATTCCTTTGTCTCATCTCTCTCTCTCTCTCTCTCTCTCTCTCTCTCTCTCTCTCTCTCTCTCTCTCTCTTTAACTTAAACACACAGTCCTTTGGAATAATATGGAAATGCTGGGTCTTCTCCATGTCCCTGGCCTCTGTGCTCTGACTGTCTGCTTTGCCTAATTGCACTAGCAGTAGCCCGCATGCTAATTGCATAGAGCCTCCTGTCGTCACATCATTTACATGGGCTGCTTGATTCTGAATTTAATCTGCTTGAAGGGTTTATATTTTCATGCTTGCTTTAAATTCAAACACCCTGTGAGATTCAATAAACCATACGACGAAGAGGAGAAAATATTGGATATGGATATTATGAATCTGCGTTGTTTGTGTTTTGGTGGTACAGGTAATACTTGATTGGTTCGCCTGCAAACGTAACCAGTGCATTGTCTGATGGCGGGTTTGCTGAAGTATTAGGATGGAGGGGGTTGATGTGGGTGCTCTGGGCAGGGAGGTCAAACAAAGCCTGCTTTACCTTTGTTCTACCACTTCACTTTTGCCCTGTGGTAAAATATCAAAGAACAGAATAGTTAAGATGATTGCTCTGGTCGTCTGTGTTAGCTTGTTGAAGGCCAGGAGAGCTACATTGCGTAGCATAGCCTAGCCTGGCCCATCTTGATGGCCTTTTTGATCTAAAAGTAACGGAATGCATTGATACGGTGTGATATGAATCCGCACTGTGCATTGCAATCAAAAGCAGCCAACTATTTCAGATTCAGTGAGGTTCAGTTGATCCTTGTTCAGTGGAACCTTCGATTCTACACACCAGTGTATTTCTGAAATGACAGCTATGTCTTTTCAACAGGAGCAATTGCTCCAGATGGGAAAATGGCTCATGCTATAGTTTTCAGTCATTGCTGTAATGTGAACATATCTTTTCCATTCTTTAATATCTTTCTATTTATGGAAAATATTAAGCACAAACCTTAATAAAAATCCTTTGTGGACAAAATACAGGCAGCTATTGTGTCTGAGGTTTGGTCCTCTTTCATGGTGAAATGCTCACGCCCGAAGAAGGTACCCACTTGTGTCAAGTCTCTCTTCTCTCTCTCTCTGTCTCGGCCTCTTTCTCTCTCTCCCTCTCTCTCTGTCTCTCCTTCTTTCTGCCTCTCTTTCCCTCCCTCTCTGTCTCTCTCTCTCTCTCTCTCTCTCTCTCTGCCTCTCTCTGCAGAGCTGTAGAGAAAGACAGGGCGTCTGACAGCTGTTCACAGTGAGCTGTGTGCAGCTCCCAGCCGGCTGGACAGCAACAGAATAATGAAGCCATTGTGGCAGTGTCCAAATTCCTCACCCTGTGCCCTGCTACAGAAGAATAGTGCCCAGTGTTCAGAGCTCGGCTCGGCTGCCGCGTTCCGAGAGGCTGCGGACTGCTATTCGGAGCCGGGATGTTGATGTTGGACGGCTCCGCCGAGGTTGAACGAAGGGGAAAGAGAAGGAGTTGCCCTCGTCAGGCTCTATATACCGTGGGGCGTATGTAGGACACACTCCATCTGGATAAAACGCACGTGTGTGTGTGTGTGTGTGTGTGTGTGTGGTGTGTGTGTGTGTGTGTGTGTGCAATGGCCACCATACCCAGCCGTAGTATACCTTAGCGACGCATTCCCAGGCGACATTCCCAACCCCGTCCGGGTTCTTTGGCATCCTCGGGAACGTTTTCCAGTTCCAGAACCCCCACTACCATCCCAACACCACCACCCCCCCCCCCCACTCTTCCTCTGTCACCTCCCATTATGCGAGTCCTGGAGAGCTCGTGTTGACTCCCTCCTGAACCCGTGGAGCGCTGCGTAGTCCACCGAGGACAGCGGCACACGTCAACACTGACAGCTCCAAACTGAAATAGCTCCACTCATTAACTCGTGGAAGGGGGGAAAAAAAAAAGGTGGCAGCGCTCAAAAGCCTGGCTTATTTATCGCAGTCCTGTGCCATCTGCATGCCATATTGTGCTCCGAGATTTTACAGTGCTGTCTCTCTGCCTCTTGCAGTTCAATAGATGCAGTTGGCAACAGTGGGCTGCCAATATCAACCCAATTATAAATATTTATAATCTACGTATTTAAAAAAAAAATAAAAAAATTTTCTGTCAATCACAAAGACAAGGCCAGAAAAGCTTGTGGTGTATGCGGGATGCGATTTGCATGCCACAGAACTTGTGATCCATTTTGTTTTTCAGTACTTTGCATGCAGGCTGTTCTTTTCTCCCAGATTAAATATAGAAGTTTTGTTCGCAGAGAGTCTGACTTATTTTCTTGTTCTCCGAATGCTGATGCTCTGCTGATGGTGGTTCATTATTGAAAGGGAAAAACGTCTCATCATGCATCCAAGTCTGTTATTTGCAGTTTGTTCTTGTCATCTATTTTGCATGGGTCCTGTTGTCAATCACTGCTGTGAAATGGTCCTCGTATTGACTTTGTGCCAAGTGATTTGTTGCGATGCCTCTTCTAGCGTTGGTTTTGGTGTGTTTTGCGTGGCGGCACTAGATGAGGGAAGGGGGGTGATTAAAAGTTGGCGCGGCTTGATCACGGGACATCATGAATAGTGAATCAGCGAGTTTGGTTCGTAACTTAAGTAGTATATAAGTTTGCTTGGACTTCCGCTCCCAGTTTTCCCACTCAGTTTGACTGCAGTGCAGCTATAAGTTCAGCATTACAGACACTTGCATCAAAGTTGCAACAACTATCAGTCTGAACTGATGTAGACTTTGAAGGATTTGGTGTTGGTGACAAGCAACATGTGTGAATGCAGGGTGAAATACTGTATATATGGCAACATGGAAAAGTTTTTATGCATTTAAACTACCTGGGATTTATCAGGATTAGTAGCTTGAGGTAATTGATCCATGTGCTTGAGTGAAAATCCAGATATTCTAACTGATGGCTGTGACTGTTCATATCCAGTTCTTGGCCCTGACGTACAGCACTGTGACAGTAGACATGCTCACGTACATCCACTTGACAGGAGTTAAAATGCATTTAGAGGCTGAGATGCGAATGCGGAGGCAGAAGTGGCTCTTCTCCGCTGATTTCATGCTTTGCTGATGGAAAATTAGGCCCTTGCGTATCGCTGAATGAAGCACGGGTGGGGGGTGGGTGGGGGTGTTATTGCCTCAGGACACTCCACCCCAACAACAAGAAAACTAGAACAAGGGACACCAAGTCACTGCCTGCTAATGCACTCTAAACAAGACTATGTGTGCATGGAATCCCCACGTGGAGCTTCTCCAAGCTTCAGAAATATTGGTAGGGTTTTTTTGTTTTGTTTTGTTTTGTTTTCTCTCTCTTTTCTGACTGCTCTTATGGAAATGCTGTAAACCACAGTTATGTGTCTGGCTTTTTAAACAGGCTCCAAACGTGTCCCATTGCCTCTGAGGTGATTTGACTGGCATGTCATTTGCATTCTCTTTGGCCAATGAAACACCAAGGATAAAGTACTTAAACTACTTCAGGCACTTCAGGCACTGCTGAATTGTTTAGATGTTATGAAAGTGTGTGCGTGTGTTTGTGTGAGTGTGTGTGTGTGTGTGTGTTTCAGAGGGGGTGTTAGGTAGTTGAGATGTGTATGTGTCTTGCTATTTGACTGAGAAAAATATATTTATACTTCCTAGTAGGATGATGGGAACTGCCATAACATTAGTACTAGGTGGTATTTTTATGCTGGAATTAATTGTGGTGATTACAAACTGGAGTCAAAATGATTTTCCCTATTTTAACGTATAATTGAAAGATTCACTTTCTGATTATATTTCATGGTTATAGATTCCTGTGAACAGCCCAATTTTTGCTCATTTGATCTTTCCCTCTCCCTTCTCTGTGATTTACACGTCCTCTTCTCCTCCTCCTTCATCTCTTCTATCCTTGTGTTCACTTCTTGGTTCACTTGAAATACTGCAGCTGTAGCAAACCCTGGAGTCCCATGTACTCAGGTGGAATCGAGAGCATCACTGATCTCTCGGAGTTTTTTTTTTTTCTTGCGCTTACTCTGTCTCTCACTGTGGAGAGGGGCGTCTTGTGGGCTTTGTGTAATGTCTTATGCTAAGAGACATCACTTAGGTTAGAGCAACTTTGGCTAGACCAACAAAGCGATCTGCATCAGAACCGCTAATATTGACAGCTGGATAATGTCTAGAACGGCCTGATTCCTGCGTGACTTCCACGGTGGTGCCTGACTTTGCTGTGGTATGTGACGTATGTTATGTGATGTATGTAAAGTGAACGGTATTGCAAGGTGCACAGGGGCATGACGTGGAGTGTGTGGAGTGTGTGTCCAAGCACATCACATCAAGCACATGGCCAGACCCTCACGACTGTTGCCATATCTCTGAAATTAATGTTGGGATTAGATTTTTTTTTAAATAATCTAACAATTGTTTAAAATTGTTTTACCTATTTATGAATTCACAGCCTTTATGTAAGGCATAATCACATTGTTTTTGTGGGTTTTTTGGGGGGTCTCTTGACATATTTGGTTCATGTGTACATTACCCCATCACCCTGAGACCAGCATAATACAAATAATGACCTTGGTTGAAAAGCAAAACTATTTCTTGGACACATTTAAGAATGGATCAGTGCAATGTAAGCGTGGTTATTATATTGTACTGTCTGACATATGTAGTGAAGCCTTTTTTTTTTGTCACTGGATGCAATGAACGTAAGTACATGCTTGGCACAGTCTAAAGAATTTTGACTTTAGTGCAAATGCAGTTTAAAAGTTCTCCTAAAGGAGAGAGAGTAAGGGATACCCCAACCTTAAAGGAGAGAGAGTAAGGGATATCCCAACCTTAAAGGAGAGAGAGTAAGGGATACCCCAACCTTAAAGGAGAGAGAGTAAGGGATATCCCAACCTTAAAGGAGAGAGAGTAAGGGATACCCCAACCTTAAAGGAGAGAGAGTAAGGGATACCCCAACCTTAAAGGAGAGAGAGTAAGGGATACCCCAATCTTAAAGGAGAGAGAGTAAGGGATACCCCAACCTTAAAGGAGAGAGAGTAAGGAATACCCCAATCTTAAAGGAGAGAGAGTAAGAGATACCCCAACCTTAAAGGAGAGAGAGTAAGGGATACCCCAACCTTAAAGAAGAGAGAGTAAGGGATACCCCAACCTTAAAGGAGAGAGAGCAAGGGATATCCCAACCTTAAAGGAGAGAGAGTAAGGGATACCCCAACCTTAACGGAGAGAGAGTAAGGGATACCCCAACCTTAAAGAAGAGAGAGTAAGGGATATCCCAACCTTAAAGGAGAGAGAGTGAGGGATATCCCAACCTTAAAGGCAGGTCTCTCTTAATTATTGTGACCTTACAGGTTTTTACATGCCTTGAGCTTATTGCCTCTGAGACCCCAAACCAGCCAATTCCTTTAGCTTGTGATAGATGAGGTTTCAGGTATTTTTTAGTCTTTGAGTGTGTGTGTGTGTGTGCGCACACGTGTGTGTGTGTGTGTGTGCAGTGTCACATTCGTTTGCCCACCCAGCGCTGCTTACGGTACCTCACGCAGGAATGGAGGACTGCAGGGAGTGATAGAAAAAGTAAAGGAGTGAAGCACTGGCCTGTCACACCGCCTCAGAGTCTGTCAGAGTCCGTCCCTCGCTCTCTCTCTCTCTCTCTCTCTCGTTCTCTCCCTCTCTCTTTCTCTCTCTCTCTCTCTCTCTTTCCATCTCTCCATCCTGAAGGTAACGGCCATTATACGCCTCAAACAGGTCCCTCCTCCCTGGCAGTGCTCTCTGGGAGTTGAGGAGAGGTATAATGACGGCTGGTGTGATAGCGCCTCTCTCTCTCTCCAGGTGTCTCACCTCCGAGCTGTTCATTTGTGCACTGCCGGTCGGATCTGTGGGAGAGGGGCTCAATCACTCACCTTACAACTGATTCACCCTCACCACTCCACATTTACTCTTACCAGGGGGTGAATTACTCACACACACACACACACATACACACACATGCTTGATTTCTAACTCTCAGCCCTGGTGATTTGCATACAGCAATCTTCCTGTTACACACTAATTCTGTTGGTCACTCAGGGTTCTGATTAAATGTTTTCATTGAGAATTGGGCCTTAGGTTTAGTTGAATAAGTGGCTGGTGAAAATGTGATGTCCTTTAAAAAAAGAAAAGAAAAAAGAAAGACAAAGAAAAAGACAAAGGATCTATGTTTTTTTTTTAATAAAAAAAAATCTGTGCATGTATTATTCCTGTAGATTATTTATTGTGAATTTTAGATGTAACTGTCAGATCGTTAGCTGTTTGTATAATGCATTTCTAATATCTGCCACAGAAATAAAAGTCTACTACAATATTTACTAGGCTGCACGTAAATTATACTGTGCTAAACTTTAAAATGAAATCAAAATCAAGTATTGGAAATATTACATGTATTTTATCTTTTGTCCAGGCTCATATGATTTTTGAGGCGTGGAATTGCAGAACAAGAACAGAATCTGAAGCTTGACTTAAAACAGGTACCTTATTTCCACATTCCACATTAAAAGCAAAGGCCATTTATAAATCCACTAGGAGCAAAAAACTTCTTTTGCATAAAATGCCTAAAAAGTTCCTGGTTTTTGATGGAAAGTCATTTCTAACCATGTAAAATGCTGAGTTCTCTCTTAATAGATCTCTATTCATTTTCAAATGAGTTGATTAGCCAGCACAATGTCAGTGGATTCAGGGCCCCATTACACATTTATGACAGTAAATTACAGTACATTTACAATCCAAATGAAATTTCATGAGGGTTGATATTAAAAAAAGCCTTGCGTGTATCTCCCGCTCTTGACTCTTCTTTACTTGCTTTGGCAAATGCATCACCCCAGCGCCCCCTGTGGTCGGCAGTATAACTGCAGCGGGGGGATGGTTCCAGCACGTGGCCTCGCCTCTGTACCGTAACTGTCCCTAAATGAGAGCTGGTATATTTTAAGGAAGTGTTAATTCGCACGAGCATTCCTGAGGCGTGCCATCGCGAGCGTTCATTAAACGTTCCAGGGACGTAGCGGTTCGATTCGGAGGAGCGCGGCGTGGATGCGGCTGGAGCCTGGGCCGCAGCAGGAGGGCGTGCGTGTGACGGTGAGGGCACCGGATCGGCGGTTCAGCCTGTGCGGCCCCGTTAGCCTCCTGCACCGTCTCTGTTGTGGCTTGCAGTGCAGACCAAATTTAGCATTGCAGGGTTTTTTGTGATAACATTTGTTGGTACAATTAGGGATGTTGTATGTCATCCACATCCATTTTTTTGTTGTTGTTGTTGTTGTTGGGGTAGGGTGGGGTTAGTTTGGGGGGAGTAATGTGATCTTTAAGGGGAGACGTGAGGCTCAGCGGCTTTCCTACACTGTCTGCACATCCCACAGCCCTCCGCCTCTAAATTATTCATCATCCAATCAATCATCTTCTCTTTGTTTTGGACCCCAGTGCAGGAGATGAAACGCATGGGTTGCCAGAGCTGTTTTTCTTCATCTGAGGCCTGGAAAACATGATCTGCCCAGATTACACTCACCCCCAAAACACACACCTGCACTACCCCCACACTGCTAGGGACAAGACACACACACATTCTCTTATACACAAAAACACACTTGTACTTACATGTGCATACATCCATGTCATCATTCATATCACTCTTGGACTTCGTATTTCAAGTACCTGACATTACTATAGTTTTATTTGTTAAAAGTCACACATAACAGGAAGTTTTAATTCTTGCCATTTTAAGAGCTGGAAATAGGTATGTCTGAGTGCAGTCTGTTAATAAGCTGCTTTTGGAAGTAGCATAACCACCATGGAAGCTCATAAGAAACCACTTTCTATAATTTTCCAATATACAGTAAATCCTCTGTGTGCTGCTATTTTGTTGGTTCATAACATGTTACTACTGCACTGTTAAAACAGAGAACGTTTAAATAACTCCGGTGCATCGGACCTTCTGAGCGCCGCGGCGACAAACGCCCGCTCCACCCGCATCCACCCGCTCCACGCCTCCGTCAGCACCGCAGCCGGCCCCGCTCCACGCCAGCGTTCGCTTGCGTCCGTGGCAGCGGCCGCCCCTCCCCCCGCCGCGCTCGCCACTTCAAACGCGCAGCCAGTCGCTCCGGAGGCGGCAAAACATGGCTGTAGCTCGGTGGTTCACTTTGCTTATCTGAAGGGCCTGTCTGCGCCTCTAAGCCTGCGTGGGAGTGGAGCTCTAATAGGGGGAAATGTCTTGGACAACTGATTTGAAGATATTTCGTCTCTCGTACCGCGAGCACGGCAGGTGATGCCGCTTGGGGGGGGGGGGGGGGGGGGGGGGGGGGGGGGGGGGGGGGGGGGGGGGGGGGGGGGGGGGGGGGGGGGGGG
>JAOYMR010000003.1:12353048-12370841 GCA_025802075.1 Tenebrosternarchus preto
CCCCCCCCCCCCCCCCCCCCCCCCCCCCCCCCCCCCCCCCCCCCCCCCGCCCCCCCCCCCCCCCCCGCCCCCCCCCCAATCTGTGCTAGATCTATGCATCTCTCACTCATTTGATGTGCTTTTTGCACAGAGAGTATCTCACAGTATCTAGAATCCTTCATTAAACAATATGCATGTCCAATATTACAAAAGTTACTGTAACCGAGTAGTTACTGTAGTTATTGTAACTGAGTGTAGTTACAATACTGTTGATTAGTAATTGTAGATACAGTGACCAATCAAGGAGTCTTGTGAATACATTTAGTACCATTTAAAAACTCTCAATAGGTGAGATATTAGTAGAGATATTAATTCCATCCTTAGATCCTTAGGTCATTCCATCCTTGGGTTTTGGTGAAAACCTCTCTGTCTGGGGTTGGTTCTATTCCCTGCAGACATCCACAGACAGAGATCACATTAGAGTGGCTTAGTGGGAAAAATCTGGAAAAAGCCCATTTCCTTTCCAACCCATTCTGGCACCAAGACAAAGACGTCCTACTCCTCACGCATAGTTAACCCTTTTCATTAGAACACATTGCATAATTATTGTGAGGAGTGCCAGCATCCTCTATTGTTGTTTAATTAGCCAGTTAATGTTGTTAGGGTGTGCTGCATTCATTTGTCTTGCTTAAGGAGTTTCTCTCGTGCCATAACAGAAGGAAATTGAGTTTGTTATTTATTGTGAACGGAGCCCGTGTGACGGTTATTAAATTTTAATAAGCTCCAATTTACACTGTTGGGTTGTTGACGACAGCAAAGACTTCATTACAGCACGGCAATAAGCACCGCCCAGCCAGCCCTCGAACTGCAGCTCGCGGTGGGATTTTTATCGGTTTATTTTAAAGAGAGACTTCCACGTGTGCCGTACAAGCACACCTTGTCTGTGGCATTTTGTGCATCACTTTATTGGAAGAGGAGGTAGGATGATATAACGTGCCATAAGTGAAGTTGCAGTCACTTATTGATCCAGGCAATATTCCTCAGCACTTAACCTTTACACTAGCTGAACGGGATATGAAGTCCCTTATTGAATGTGTACTTTTATGTTCTCCTCTTGTGACAGACCTAATCGATAGCGTCTCTCTCATTAGTTAGCTGCGCGCTAAGACTGGCCCTCCTCCTCTTCTGGAAATGTATCTGTTTATGCCAGTAGAAGGACCAGGTGCTTGTTATAGCAGGTACTTCTACCTCAGTGCTGCCATCAGCAACATGATGCTAAATCAATTCAGGGCCTTGTTGGGTGTGAGTGTTGTCTTTATGCAGCGGTAAAGCCTGATATTTGCTATTTCAGCTACACCCGTGCTGTAAGTAGATCTAACAAGTCTCCCAGGCCCGTGATGGAGAGTGGCCTGTACTTTTGCAGGCAGAAGGGGGACATTCTCTGCTACTGTTTTTGTTTTTTATTCCCCTTATGCAAGCAGGATGCGTTCGGCCACGCACTATTAATCACCACCGTCTGCATCTGTTCGGGCCGCGCACCTCCACCCGAATTTCTGCTGTCTGAGTGTGCTCCCTCCGACCAAATTACATCCATCTTCGCCGCACAGCAGCCTGACACATTATCTCATTAAAATGTACAAAGAAAACTCCTTCTCTTTATCTGCGATAATCTAATTAGCATCAGGCAGATGGTTTAATAAGCGATATCTCCGGCGTTTAGCCTCCCAGGTGCCCAGGTGGAGGGCCGGGCCCATCCGTGCTCTCCTATCTGTGAATGACTCTCCAGGGCTCACATTACTGCTTCCTCCGCCCGAGGGTTCCCGCACTCCGTGCCGCCAAAACGAATAAAGAACGGAAGGCGGAGGGAATCGAAACTAGACGGAATTCTAATGATTTCGCTTATTAACCAAGCCTAACTAGGTAACAGATGTTAGACTTTGCCCACCGAGTCGAATTGCGCATTCGCAGGAGATGTTTTGGGTTTTTTTTTTTTATCTCTCTCTCTCTCCTCTCATTTCTTCTTTTGTAGTGTTTGTCTTGTTCAGGAGGTTATTGGGGATAATCGCGCTTTTGGAAATTGCCTGTGGCTGGAGATCAATATCATATTATGCAAGCTGCTCCTTGGCCTCATCGTGCGTGTCTTTGACTCCTGAACAAGAAGTGCAGGGGAGCAATGGAAGAAGTCTCACCGTCATTAAAACGGGTGGGGGGGGTCCACTGTTCAGATTACATTACGCCAGTGTGTTTCCCTCTCCTGACAGTTCTGCTGGCTGATAATGAGACTGCACACCCCCTGCCCAGCCGTGAATGCTTGAGTGAAGTCCAGCCGACAGCCGGGGCGCGGCCACCACGTCCGGACCCCAGGCAAATGGGAGCGGGGCCTCATAAAGTGGATGGGCAGATCTGCTCAATTAGCTCCCCAACTTTTCAACCAGGCTTTTCCCGCTGAGCGGCCGAGAGGAACCGTAATGAGGGCGGCTTTGGAATAAAAAGATGGGCACGTCTACCAATGAGGCGGGTGGGCCAGACTTGGATTGACGGTCGGGAATCGAGGAGGTCAGCGCGGCACGCCGAGCGTCGCTCCGGTGTGGGATGTGCTGGAACAGCCCAGTGGAGCCAGACTGTGGCCCCTCTCGCACCAGCCCTTAGCGCCTCCTCTGACCAGTACAAATGGGCCTCACCTCCACACGCCCCTGAACCTCGACAAACACCCTAATGGCACCTCGCAACCTTCAGCCTATAGGCAGGTGCTTTGGAAAGCACTGAAAACATGAAAGCTCTGGTTTTCCTCAGAGCACACCGGACCGAGACGGAACCCCTTAGAACAGGAGACCAGCTCAGACGAGCGTTTGAAGCGCGGCGCACATGGATACACAAACACTCCCCACGTTTGGATGTTGAACAGGTCAACCATGTTTACACTTTGGAGGAAAGCATAACACATTCAATTATATGGTCTGTGGCTACACTAATCAGTTGCTGAAAGTCTTTTAAAGGGAAACGGATTAATTCTCCATCATCAACATTTAGGGGATCATTACAGGAGGCCTGCACAGGCGACCTCGGGTTAAAGATTAGAATTAGTGCTCTCTGTGCCAAAGCTATAGCAGTGCCAGCATGATCTATGGGAAGCCCCCTGCCCATGTTAATTGCACTCAGCTGTGAATTGGAACAATATCTAATTGTGTGGTGGATTAATTACCGGCATCTGCAGTGTGCATTTTTAAACAAGAAACCCATAAATAACAGCAGGTACATTCACACAGATGGGGATTCTTTTGCCAAGCCATCATTTTATCATGGCGGGACGGAATGTCAACAGGCACCTTCTCTTAACGCTTTAACCCACCCAACTTCTATGTTACCGCCTTAAATAAGGCGGTAGCCTTACCCGCCCCGAGTAGCTAAAAATTTCTCAAATTTGTAACGCCATTCTCTCCACACCGCCCTCCGTGCAACACTGTTTCTTCAAATCATAAATGTTATTAAACTTCTTAAAGTGCCGCCTAAACACTTTTTGCCCACTGTTTTACAATCAATTAAAAGCGGGGAGATTTAGCGTGGTCGCAGTACTGCTCCGATAAGCGCCACTTCCACTTTAGTGTCTGAGCGACGCGCTCGTAATTACTGAGCGCCAGGCTCTAGCAGGTATACCGCGCGCATGCCATCTCGGGAGTGTCATGTACTACTTTGCGCGGGCCTCAGTCGAAAACTAGGACTGTAGGCGCGCCAGGTTTGCATTAAGAATATTAATGCACATATTAATTTTGTATTGACCTTTCTTGGCCAGCTCTATCCACGTAATCCAAACACAGAGAGAGTCAGCTTTAATTCTCTGCCCCTGAAGACACACATGGTGAGCTAGTCATGGCTAATGAAAAAGGCTGTCAAACAACGTCGCTTTCACGACATTTTAAAACGGCCAGATCAATAGCCTGCTTTAAAGTTATAACCAAATGTGCCACCTCTTCTAGGTAACAATGGAAATAGGTTACATGTTTCAAGCATAATAGTCTAAGATATAAAAAAATTGAAAGCTTTCAAAAGTTTAACTTTTTTTTTTTTACATTTATTAAAGTCTTAATTTAAGTTAATCGTCTGTACACAGCATCAAGAGTTCAATGTAGAAGCTGTCTGCTGGAATCAAATAAAATTTTGCATTGCAATTGAACTTTGTGCATTGGGAGCTACAGAAAAACTCACAGGCACGCATCCATCTTTATGGAACATTCAAGGAAACACCTTTTGATTTGTTAAAATAGTAGAGGCCTAAACTGTACGCGCTGTTCAGTGTCCAGCAATACAAGCACGGCCACGTTGTTGCGTATTCTTCCTCTTCGAGTTCCACACATAAGTACCATTTGAAGTCTATCAGGACGTGAGTAGGGTCTTTGTCCATGTGTGTTTCTAGGGCCGCGTGGGTGAAGCCCAGGTCATGAGATCAGCTCTTGCCTCTTTCTTTGTGGCAGTGACTACGGAAGCACCACGTTAACCACACTCGCTGTGTTTTTCAAAAGTTGACTGACTGCGCGAAGATCACTCAGGAGAAATTACATTTCTGCCTTGATTTAATTAAAGCTAAATATTGGCCAGTCGTGATCGGCCGGCCCGTCGGATGCTTGACACTATAATTATCTCCCGAGGTGCTTTGTCTTAAAGGCTGCGCTGGAGCGTGAAACCAATTCCGGCGCGCGCTCATCAGGGGCGACGCTTGCAGCCCCGTTTGCTTACCGCTTCCTTAAGTCATTTCTGAAATGCACGGCCAGATCGAGTGGCCCCTCTTCGCAACTTGTGAGCAGTGGGGAGAACCGGGGGAGGGGGTGAACCGCGAGCTATTAACGAAGAAAATGATTCGCTTTGTTTGCCGGGGCTGTGTTCTGTGATGACTGCGTGTGGGATGTTACAGCTAGGACCGTCGGGCCTGGTTTGCAAACCACAATTAGCTTCACATCCAGTGGCGGCGGTAGAGATGATCCAGATAACAGAGACCAGATGGATGCAAATGTTAGCAGATGTGCCGAGCGAGCGAGTATTGTATTGCGGTGATGTAAGCAGTCAATGAAGCTTTATGCTATACTGTAACTTGTACACGATGCAGTATGTTGCTTTTGATGGCACAGCATTATGACAAGAAGCTAGTATCCATTCATATACGTCTTCTCCTGTTCGTCATTGACTTTATCTACGCTGGCTTTCTTTCTTTTTCCCTCTTGCGTTTTTTGAATTATTCAACAATGTCACTGTAGTGACCCATTCCTTGTCAGCAGTGTAGTTCCTGCAACTATCGCTATGGCAATAACTGTGCTCTCTCTCTCTCTCTCTCTCTCTCTCTCTCTCTCTCTCTCTCTCTCTCTCTCTCTCTCTCTCTCTCTCTCCCCTGCCTGTAATTTGTGTCAGTGACGGCAGGTTGACGGCTGAGCAGCACTATATGTTGTCTGCGTGCGTGCGTGTGTGTGTGTGTGTGTGAGGAAGGCCCCTCTCTGTCAGTGCCGTGTCACTGTGAGGAGCCTGGAGGAGACAGGCCGAGCGATTCTGCACCCCGCCGCTCTGCAGCTCACAGCTGTGACTTGTCACATTAGTCAACTCAAATTTTAAGAAAATCAATTCCAAACTTAAATTCGCTCGACTCCCACGCCTGTTCCTGCACTCGGCCAACGGAAGCCCCCCCAACACACACACACACACACACATATACATACACACACACACACACACATACCCACACCCTCATGAAACAGACTCCCAAGGGGCACAAGTCATCAATCTTAAATCATGTCCTCAAAACTAACGGCAATCCACTGTGCCGGCCCTGCTAAACTGAATTATTAGTGGACTGACAAAAAATTGCTCGGATTATTTTATTTGGGACAGGCAGTGAGTGTTTTAATGATGGAGCTGGACAGAGTGGTCTAAGTCAAGGACTGAAAGTGGGTGTGTATGTGTGGTTGTGTGTGTATGTGTGTGTGTGTAGTGGGGTGTTTGTCTCGGGGAGGAGGGGGGGTCATATTGATTCACCTCATTTACATCAGCAGGTTTCCAGGAAAGTATCAACTTGGTGAGTAAAAAACTCAACAGGCCAATGAACTTAGAAGTGAAAGAAATGTAAAGGTGGCTAAAGTTTAGTGTCACTGAAGATGGCAAGCGTGCTAACACCCCTGCTTTTATTAGAGCCTGTGAAAGTGGAATGTGAAAACAGACCTGCGTTAGTGTTTGGAGCATGATCCATAAACACATCGTAGATACAAGTCTGACTTGTATTTACAGTATGTGTGTGTGTAAGTGTTTGTGTACACATATGTTTGTGTGTGTGTACATGTGTTTGTGTATTTGTGTGTATGTGAGTGTATGCATGCGTGCATGTTTGTGTGTGTGTGCGCATGTGTTTGTGTGTGTGTGTGTGTGTGTGTGTTTGTGTGTGTGTGTATGTGCGCTCTCCACATTTGAAGGTGATGGATGAAAGATGTCCGCTCCCCAAGTGTGGGACTGAATTAAACTAAAAGCTGCTGTTTATTTCCACTCGCCTCAGGCTGTGAATCGAGTTTGTAAGCGATTGATTTCAGCTGGGGGTCCTCCATGCGGTGAGCAGGGCTGCGAACGCTGCTCCTTGATGGCAAAGATTATTAGATTTGTTTTGTCTCTCTCTTCCCTTGCTGGTGTCAGCAAATCAGATCAGTGCTTCCCCCTTGTCAACATGTGCTCCTTGTTGAGCAGTCAGAGCTCATTTACCTACATGCCACCTGTTTTTTTTTTTATTTCTTCTTCTGATTTTCTTTCTTCTGAAGACCTTGCGGCTTCCATACCTCGTGCAAGAGTCCCTCTGCTGATCTGTTTGTGGGGTGGAAGGCAAAGTGACTTTAAGGATTGCTCTCTGCGCTGTAATACGTAGGCAGAGCTATTAGGAAGTTCTTCTCAGACTCGTGTTGTTCTCCTGCTGCCGACGGACGGGGGCAATTCCTGCCTTTGTGGCACAGTTGCGTCTCCTGCTGGAAAAGGGGGGGGAGATTCTGACGAGTTATTCATCACTGGAGCTTCTGGCCTGCCTGGCAGCAGTCTGTCTCAGCGCCATCCATCATCAGGGCCAAAGTCACGTCGGATGGGGAGTGCGGCCTGCCGTTGCTACGGTGTCGTAATTAAACCTCCCCACTTTTCAAATAAGCACCTCGCTGACTCATGAGAGTCCGGGCGAATGTAAATCCTATGGAGATGGAGTATGGAGACGCTCGAGTGTCTTGAAAGAACCGCTCGTTGCTGGCCGTGCGTCTGCGGTCTCCCCAGGCCGGGCCGCCTTGGCTGGGCTGCTCGGGAACCTCCTGTCCTGCTCCGTGCGGCGCGCGGGACGGCGTGCGGGACTTCACACGTGGTACTGCCTATTACCGGCGCGTAAAACCTGTATGTGCGGCCCTGTCCACGGGAGACCTGTCAATACTCACAGCCGTATAGGTTCTGGCAGTCTTTCTTCGGGGACAACATTTGCCTTGAAGTGCTGTCTTCCCTCATCTTCAGTGGCAGCCTGTGGGCTGCAAGACAGCAATATGTTCTCCTCGCGCCTCGCGGCCTCGCGGCTCGTGCAGGACTCTAACGCACAGCTCCACACACCACCCCTCCCAGCATCGGAACAGATGGCACAAATTACCATGGCAGCCATGCTCAAAAGTACTTTGACAAACAAAAAGCAGCACCCCCGCGTTGAAATGACAAAATCATTAATTGGAGTTGGGTAAGCTGGAGATTTTTTTTCTTCTCTCCGCCCCCCCCCCCCCTGCCTTTGCACAGCATGAAGGCCTGTCTGAATCTCACAGATCTAAAAGATGAATCTGTTGCCTTTAGGTAGGTGAGACGAGAATCAGGGCCCAGGATTGTGCTCCTGCCTGTTTATTATACTCGACTCTTTAACCTGAAAAGAGAGGAACAAAAAGAACAAAAAAAAAAGTTGGGAAGCCTCCTTTGTCCTTGAACAGACCTCATGATGATGATGACTCCTCTGGCTACAGTAATTATGGCAGTTTGAAAAATGGCCTGTGACATAGTGATACATCTCACTCATCTACTCACCATATGAAGCCATTGATTCCACCGCCTAGGAGGCCCAATGCATGTGATCGTTTTAAACGATCTCCTTTGATGCGGAGCGCAGGTAAATGCTGTTGTATTTGTGCCCTTAATCATTTCAGTCGAGTTATAATAACTATGACATTTAGACTGAACAAGATGAGAACCACATATTTGGGCTTTGGAAGTTTTATATAGTGTCACTTAGGGTTTACTAATTGTAAATGTAAGTTAAATCCTGTTGTACACAGTGCTGATCCTTACCCCAGCTGGAAAAAAAAAAACCTCTACATAAAATCTGAAATATCTGTTGTCAAATCTTATTAAAAGCGACAAGAAGTTTTATCATTTTATATTTGTAATAATACATTTTTTCATCTTTTTTCCGGATTAGAGGCTGTAAATGAGTCAGAGCTTTTCCAGCCTGTCAGTCCCGTCTCCAGCAGGGTGGAGATCAGGTACGTCTGCAGCGTTCTGCATTCCCACCTCGCAGCGGCCCGTGGTGTCGTCACTATTCTGAACCACTCCCCACTCCGGCCACTCCGACGGCACCACCACGCATTTCTACAGCAATAAGGAAAATGAATTTTTGATGGAATAAATTGTGAAACCGTTAATATTAGAACTATTATCAATAAGAGGTCAAATTAAAGTGATAGGATCCTTTTTTGCAGCTGGTTATTTGACATTTGATTTTGATGGGAATCATTATCGTACAGTTTCTTTTCTCTTTTGAATGCCTAAAGGAGGTTATTTGAGCACTTTCTGTTTTTACCTATTGTAGATGTCAAGGTGATTTTTATGCATCACAGTAAACTAACGTTGCTAATTTATATCTTCTTCTTCACAGTTTTACTTAACACTTTCATAATGTGATTACTTGTATGGTTAAAACTTACAAATTAAATACACTTACCAGAAGTGTATTGTAATTTTTTAACCAAACATAATAAAGTCCAGTAACATATTTCATTCTGCCATGTTCTAAATGCATTACCACATTCTCTCTTCTCCATCAGTTCCTTTAGAATCTCTGTTACTCACACACCTTTTCGGTCTTTACTTTACATTTATCTTTTTCTGAGGTCCAGATATCATCCATCTCCCTAGTCGTGGCCTATTCCCCGAGGGTAAATTACTCCAGAGGCCCACGTGGCCCCACTCTGTAGCAGCTTGACCCACGTCTTGTTTGCCATTTTGTGTACGCTGCTGTTTATTTAACAAGGAGCAGAGTGAGAGGGCCTTCCAGAAATGTTCCTCCGATAGTAGCTCTGACACCCTGCCTGAATAATAACCCTCATTATAGAGCAGCTGACAGCTCCTGAAAGACCTGATTTATGAATATGCTGGGAGCAGAGGCCCAGTGCCGATCCCTGCTCTCTGCTCTCCTCCTCACTGCTCCCTACTCATGGACACTGCATCCTCTCCTCTCCTCTCTTCTCCTCTTGTCTCCTCTCCTCTCTTCTCCTCTCCTCTCGTAACACACTCAATAAAACTGATCAAACCCCTTGTCTATAGTAGTAAAGAACATTGTAATACCTTCCTCCAGCTGATCTTACAGTCTTTGTTCTTTACACACTGAGAATGATGCTGAATGCTCTCTGGCATTCAGAAAAACAAGGACAATCGACTCAGGAAGCAGCAACTGTCCCATTTGTTTTGTATTTCGTGTGAACAAAGAAGAGAGTTGATGAAAGTTTTTCTCCCCCTCCCCTCCCCTCATGTCAGACATTTCTTATTCATATACTGACTTGTGGAATTCACAGCATCCAAAGAAAAAGTTAGACTTTCTAAAGAACAGTCTCTTAACTTTTTTCCTTTTTTTTTTTTTTGGACAGCCCATGAAATTTTAACCTCACCCGCGAGATTAACCCTATACATATTAACCCTTTTTAAATACTGCCCGTATCAAAGGGGCTTAAATAAGAGATGAGATATGCATTTCACTTTTTGTGACGCCCCAGCAGAATTAATTAAGCGGGAGAGAGAGGCAGGCCCTCACTGAAGGCCCGAGCGCTCGGCGAGGCCTTGAGCTCACGCTGAGGATGGCCGGGAAACGTCGGATATCCCGCAGTCATGCATAAGCAGGGCACCTGCAGGATGAAAGCGAGCGTGCGGATAAAGCTGCAGCCCTGCCGGCAGGGGCACGGTTGTCTCGGGCTGCGGGAACCTGTGCGGTTATCTCGCCCCTGCTCTAAAACACGCAAACCCACACCTCTTCACCCACAGCAAAGGTGAAACAGTGTAATGTGAATGGCTGACATTCAGTTAAGGGCAGGGGGCAAGGTTTGTTTTCTGGGTGGATGGGTGACATTAATCATACTATATACCGAGAAAAAGATTTGGGTGTTTACTAATAAGTTGAATTTATATGAACTTATGAATTTAATATTAACTTTTTCTTGGTTTTGTTGTTTTTTGACTTTTTGAATAATTTTTTGATAATAATTTTCTTTCAGAACCACAAAAACCTCAGTATGAACATGCCTGCAATATTGTTGTGCTTCTTTATATAATGAGTTCATTGCAGATCTCTCTTTGTCACGATGGTTAGGGATGTATGTGTGTGTGTGTCTGTGCGCACACACACACACACGTGTGTGCATATGCCTGGTTTATGTGTGCATGCATGTGTTTGGCCTGTGCTGCGCTGCATCTGTGGAGTCAAGACAGAAGGCAAGCGTGTTCCTCCACCTGGTTCCTCCACCTGAGCGTCACTCTCTCCCAATGCAAAACATTAAACCCTCTGGATAAAAAGTAAGGAGCGCGCTTTATTAACTTTAAATATGCATGATGTTTCAGAGAAAGTCCAAAACCTGAGCACCTTATTTCTCCTGATTTCTTTCCCTCTTTCACTTCCTCTGAACTGTAAATAATTGAAAACAGAGCAGGCAGATGAGAGGAAAAAACACTCCAGCTCATTCTGGTACAGTTCACATAAACATCTTATTTAGTGACCCTAGACACCCTGGGAAAGGAAGCTGTAGGCACACACACATACACAAGGAGAGATACTTTAACACACACACACACACACACACACAAGGAGAGATACTTTAACACACACACACACACACACAAATACACAAGGAGAGATACTTTAACACACACACACATACACAAGGAGAGATACTTTAACACACACACACACATACACACACTCACATACACAAGGAGAGATACTTTATCCTTGTTCCTCTGTAAGAACCACACACACACACACACACACTTACACACACAAGCAGAGACTCTTTGTATACTCATCAGTGCTTCATCCACATCCCATCCCATCGGACAAAGTTTGTCCTCCATCTTAACCTCTGTGGAAGAATCCCCAGTTTTCATACCCAGACATCTGATGAACCTTCTTCACACTATTCTTGATACTAGCTTGAAACTTGGAACTTTTTTCCAGAGGAAACCCTGCCACTCAACGACTCATTTATGTACCACAGTTTATCCGTAACCAAGACCAAACCAAAACACCTATTGTATTTGCCGGTCATGCCTTGATCTACACGGCCATATTAACACAAGGTGATATTTACAAGATATTGTGTAAAAATACAGCAGCACTGAAAAAACACCTTTACAGCTTTAAGCATACCCCTTATAGAGAGCACCATATAAACTGTGCTTTATCGCCACTGTTATTTACTCTTAACGGATGCATATTAAGGGTGTATTTCTTCGTGTCTACCCCACGCGCTCTGCCTGTGCTCTGGCTGGGCTGGGACTTGCAAGCAATGTGGATAAACAGCGCGTATTTACCCGTGTCGTCGGCGCCCTGTTGCGCTAACGCCTCCCGCTCCGCTCGCTGGATTTATGGCGCTTATCCCACGTCCGTTATTTATTATTAGCTTCTTCGCCTTTATTAGCGCGCAGCCTCTCGCTAGCTCTTGAAGCATAGCTCCTCCTCAGAATTTTAATTTCAGAAACGTGCGATTATTCCTCCCAAGACCCTATCAGACGCTGGTCTTCATGCTGCAATCTCAATGATAGATTAACACTCAGCAGTCTAATGAATGGGCCTCATAACATGTTAATGTTGTTTTAAGGTGCAATTTATATTAATTTTCTAGCCATCTAGCCCCCCCCCCCCCACACACCTTTTTCACACACACACATCATTTCCTCAGTTTGTTTCAAAATCGCTGCTTTTAATTTAACACCTTAAGTGTGAGAATGTGTTGCAATTTGTTTAAAACTTCCTATACATACAGAGAGATGTGACAGCATCTGAAGTGTTCACAGCACAATGGCCCCAACACACACACACACACACACACACACACACACACACACCCTGCTTGCACACAATGGCAGTGAAATGAGCGCTTTTAAAAACATTTTTAAAAACGAGAAAGAAAATCCCAGTTGTGTTATACACACCATCATTTTTCGTATATTTGTGTGAAGTTTAGCTTTTTTCTCTATCACTGGTTTATAACACATTGGGTCCTATCACACTGGTTCACATACAGGTCAGGAAATTGTGGGTCCATAGAATGAATTTTACTGTTGCCATATCTGCTACTATGCCTCACTCTCAGGTCAGTGTTTTTCGCCACCTTATGTTGGCAAGTACTGTAATCTTCGGCTCCCCCTGACAGACAGCATGCATATGTGACCTGTCCACCCCAGCTCTAAATTACAGTGCAGCAGACTGGGCGAGATCCCTGGTTGTGAGGCGCCATGCTTCAGAAAGCCCGGGCTGGACGGTTAAATTAGCGTCGCGCCCGCACACGCCAACGCCGAGCTCCACATCCACACCTAGGAGATGCGGTGCCTTCCCGCTCCACTGCTTAGATTGTTCTCAGGTATCAGGAGCCAAGAAAGAGGATTACTCCAGCGCAAATAGAGTTGTCAGTTTGAAAACTCCACGCGCGATCATTTCCATCTCGGCATAATTACGGGATCAGGAGCGCGGTTTGCTTGGAAAGCTGGCCCGGGATGAGCAATCACTCTGTAATGAAGGATTTCACGCGCTGAAGGTGAACAGGGTAACCCCTCCACCACCACCACCCCTCCACCACCCCAGCCCTCCAACGTGTCGTCCCCCTGGGCTTTATCTCTTTTTTAATAGCGGCCAGCCTGCTTGACCCATCATAGATGAGTGATAATTGTATGCTTTGTCTACCTCCTGTGTCTATTAAAGAGGTCGAGTGTGCTGGTGAAGTGAGTGCTGTTGACCTCTGAACCAGGCCCACTAAAGATGCACTTGCTCTAGATAACCTGCTGGAGGCAAGAGCACTCCCCACTGGTCTGATTCTCACCTGCGCTCTGTACTCCAGGAACTCCTATCCAATTTTAACCTGGTGCAGAAATCTGTTTCCAATACTGTGGATCATGCCTGACTAATGGTATTTCGTCCAGTCGGGTGAACCGGTTTATGGTAATGTGGGACTGTTCACACTAGTTGCAAGCTTGGTTCTATGTGTGTATAGATTATCACTTGTGATGTTTCATTTTTGTTTTCTACCAGAAATACTGCTGTTAACGTTTGTCTGTAAACTACATGATGAGCAGTTCTGCAACCAGGCCTTCACCTGCGTTCTACGGGAGTATTATTTGCAGGATGTTTCGAATGCCACAACTGGAGCCCGCATGTCTTGATGCCATGTGATTTCAATGCTCTTGGGTTCCAGTTCAGTGGCAGTTTAGCAGTCAGCAATCATCCGCTCTGGTGTGTGTGTGTGTGTGAGGTGAGGGGTTTCCTGCCAAACGTGCTGGCTGGATATAGCGCAGTGGGGAGCACTGCAGGGAAAAGGTCACACGTTTGAAGGGATGGCCATTATGTCTGTGTCACAGTGTGATGATGTATCACTGCAGCGGACTCTACCTGACACGCGGCCAGCTTGAATATGATTTCAGAGAGCATTAAAAATTCAACAGGCTGACCTAATTATGCTCTAATATTCAGATACAGCACTGCGCAGCACACCAGTGGCTCATTTGGAGTCGATTCTAATGTTATTTAGTCTGGACAGTCAATACATTGTGAAGTGTAGGATCTGAAGCAGAGATGCTGCACTTTAATTGTGACTTTACAAGTACTGCATCGGCCCTGCATGTAAATGCATTTCTTCCAGATTTGTTCCAGTTTTACATCCAGATGATAATTTATTGGCGCAGCTGTTTTCTAGTTGGGGCGTAATCAGTTCTTCAGCCAGCACGTGTGGCGTGGAAAGCAAGGGAAACCCTTGTTTACAGTGGCAGCCTTACTGCAGGCCCCCGGCTTCCACTAAAGACACAGAGAGAAGCCAGGATTACACTCCAGATAAACACTATCTTCACACGCAGGCTGCCTGGGTGCAGAGAGCCTCGGGTCTTGGCATTGTTCTCGAGCTAAATCAGTTCCCCTCGGTGCTGGGCTCTCCTTTCTTACAACGCAGATCAGGACTAGTTACAAACAGCCATCATTTGCATGAGAAAAGCATGGCTCGAACGCCAAGCAGGGCGTGTTCTCAATATTACAAAGTGTTGCAGGTAGCTCCACTGAAGTCAACAAGGACCAGAGCTGTTCAGGCCTTTGTGCATTGATTTAGCCCTTCTTAAAATGAGCTGCAGATCAATGGGATTACCTAGAGGCACGTGTAGTCCACACCACCAAGGAGCATGTCGGCAGACCGGCCGAACATTCTCTACACCCCCCACCCCCCCACCCCCCAGTCAGCGCTTAACGGTAACCATAGCTTTGAGCGAAGTAAAGGGAAACCATTTTGCTCCATTTTTGAACCAGCACTAGACCTGCCCTCCCAAAGACAGCACGGTTGCGCTTCAGTTTCAAAGCTTTGCCTTCCAAGCTGAGACCATTTGTTTTCAGGCTGTCCCCACGCTTCAAGGAGCAGTGTTTTCAGCCTCACAGAGAGCACTTCCATGAGAGAAACAGCTTTCACCTCACCCTAGTTATTTCCAGAGAAATAATGCTGGAAAGCCCCCTCCACACGCCTTGATCTTTCTGTTCTCCTGTGATGTCAGCCTCCACTTGTGGCCAGTGGGACCTGCGCAAAACTGCAGTCATCTTGGCATTGGAATGCATCTCTTCTGTTTGACGAGCCTGTTTTGAGGGCCTCCTGTCCCGTCGAACCAAGAGCAAAGATAAATATTTATCTTCGGCTGCTGAAGCACAGCTGGGATCAATAGGGCTTCTGCCAAGCTCTAATCAGATTGCCTTAGGATCATGTAATTGCAGTTTAAGATCCTGTTCCAGTGTGTGGTGAGGAACAGGACCAAGCTGCCAGCTTCTGACACACTGCCATGACACGGGGGCCATGTTTACATCGGCGGGCGCTGGCAGCAGGGCGCCAGCCACCCTTGCGGCCTGACCGATGTCATGAACGTGCACTCCACCAGCGTGCTACAGGAGCGGTCCTCCAAGTGCCTGTGGATCAGGTGGCTTGAGTCTCTGATGAAGTGCATTTGCTTCCTGATGAGAGGTCCAGCTGAGTGCCTACCAGGCCTCTGCCCTAAAACCGCACCAGTGACGTGAGCTGAAACTCAATCACACACGAACATTATCCATGTTCCCACCCACCACCCCCTTGTTGACTTGATTAAGGTAAGTGGAATCAGTTCAGCACCTACACACACACACACACATGCACACACGCATACCACTTTCTGCATAGCCACACACACACACACACACACACACACACGCCTGGCACTCAGGAGGGGCTCATGAGTAAGAGTGCGAATTCAGAGCCTAATAATTGGGCAAAGGTGTTTTTGGGCTTGGTATAGAGGCTGTTGCTCATTGTGGGCCTGATTTGAATGTCCTGTGCATACTAAAACCCAGCGATTATGGCATGAGGGTCCATTTAAAGAGCAGCACTGCTCTGAAGATGCAGAAACCACGTCAACAGCACGTCGTAACCCTACCATTATCGTCTCGGTCCTCACTTCTATCCAGCTATTTATTCCCATTAGAAAAAGCCTACTGGAAGGATTGCAATTCATTCGGTCCTATTGTATGGGGTAATGTACACTATTAAGTGCCAGTATATCGAAACAAACCTTTGATTAAATGTATTTGAATCACAAAGAAACAGTGAGATCTCTCTGTAGCCCTTTGTTAAGGAGGCCCTTATTGTACTACCTGTACATGCTGACTTTTATCCCGTGCTTTCAAGAGGCCTTTATGTGCATGTTCTCAGAACTGTACTGACCTCAGCTAAGAGTTAATCAAATCTACTAGAATAAAAGGCTTTCCTCTTAATTTCAGCATTTTATACATTATTTCAATAATAGTAATAGGAACACAGAAGCATTTATTGTTCCCTTTTTGAAAGTTTTACTTAGAATTTAAATTAGACGGCAGATGTAATTAGAAACTTTTAATTTTTTTCCCAAAGTTTCACTGATGTGTTTATGTATTTGTTTTAAAATATGTTGTTTTCTGATATGGTTTCTAGAGTTGTAGAACAATGCAGATGTTCCTGAGTCACCCACCAGTTTTGTTCATTAGAACCATAGAGATCTGTGCAAATAATTGTACTACTAAAAGAGGAGAAAAATCATAAAAAAAAATGGATTTGCTTTAAAAGCTCAAGCATCAAATATACCAAATTCAGGAGGATTGTTCAGCCATGCTAAGAAAGGCGTGCAAATCTATGTATCACACTGTTTGCATAATAGATTAGAAATTAGCATTTTTGTTCATTTTCCATGTATGCACAGCGCCCTGGAAGAAAAAACGCACCATGCATATCAGATCAGCCTGCCTTCCATTTTACGCAGTATATTATTTGACAATCTAAAATGTGTAATTTGCATGAAATTGCTTAATTAAAACACAGTCACTGGGGGTATTAATTTCTTTGTCTGCCGGGCGGAGTGCAGCGCAGGCAGATGTAAAAGGCCTGTCAGAGAGGACTGTCAGGGAGAGAGAAAGGGGAGATTGTCCCTGTACGGGGTGCCGGTGTTGGGGAGGGGATGATGCCTGCCTGGCTTGGGCATGCCTGGTAAACGGAGGCCACTGCACTGAAAAGATACAAAGGCGAGGGGGGTGGAGGGTGGAGGGTGGAGGGTGGGAGGCGGCTTGGCACAGTGCCATCACATGAGCTCTGAGGGTGTGTGAGAGCAGGCAGCACACGACAAGAAGACAAGCACGCTGTACACACTTAGACCACTGTGAAACCCAAAACAACCGCGCATGCTCACACACACACACACGCATGGACATGTGTTTTATCTTTTTATTATCAGCCTTCTTTATATCAATTAAAATATTTGGAAAATCAATTCTTTGATCCCACATTGGCTACTGTTAAGTACAATTACATTAAGTACATTAGTATATTTGATACACTAAATAGTTCTGAACTAACTAATATTTGTACAGTACAGTATGACTGTGATGAGGAAACTATCGTGTCTAAAGAGTAGGGCACTGGAAAGCATGAAGATGAAAAATCGTGGTTCAAACACACACACACACACACATGCACACACACACGCACACAGAGTAAGAGTATTGGCAGAGCATGACAGTGTCAGATGAAATCTCACATTTACAGTTTGTGGAGTGTCACTGTAGCTGGCACTCTGTACCCTTTTGTCTTAAATATCAAAGCCAACAGAGGCACGTTAACATTTTAATAATTCCACAGCTTCATAAGGGGAACATGTACAACGGGGTGGAGAAAAGGTCGCAATGTAGTGAAGGAGCTCATATCAAAATGAACGAGTCCGGGGGGGGGGGGGGGGGGGGGGGGGGGGGGGGGGGGGGGGGGGGGGGGGGGGGGGGGGGGGGGGGGGGGG
>JAOYMR010000003.1:12376114-12384058 GCA_025802075.1 Tenebrosternarchus preto
CCTGATGTTGCTTTTATGACTTTCATAAATCTGTCGCTAAAACTTATCAAGCCGCAACATTAGAGTCCGCTGGAACATTCATTTACAACTCCACCTTGTCCTTTTTTGGCAGGAAATATACATGAGCTGGCATTGGTTATGGATTATGTAGTCATAAATCTGCTTTTCAGGTAGTGGATTTTGTATGGTCTAGTCCAGATACCCTGTACAAAATGTCTTCCAGTTCTTTCAGGTGTCTGAGAGTCTTGTGAGAATGAGCCACCGATTTTTATCATGTTACCTCAGTGGCGTCCATGTTAGCTAAAGCCGATTATTTGATAATTAGCATGTCTGCTCAATCGGGGCCACTGTGTCTGGACTTCATGGTGCTCCTAGTGTGTGTGTGTGTGTGTGTGTGCATACGCGTGCTCGTGCGCACACACGTGTGTGCGTCTAGGAAATGGATGATGGTGAAGCCGTGTACGCTGACGGTTTTTCATTTGCTCATGAAAGTTTTCAAACTGCGGAAATGATGTTATTACTTGTCGCCAGCATTGTGCTGGTGTAATGTGCTATTTGCCATGCCAAGCCTGGGTTTCGCAGATGGAAATTAAGGGGGGAAATTGCCACTAACTACTCAATTACAGCACTTGATGGTTGTGCTGACCTCAGTTGGCAGCAGTAGCAACACCGGGCCAATCATGTTGCACAGATGGCATTAAATTAGAATAGGAAACTGCACATATTCATCGCACAAAGACATTTGAATTACCTCTGATGCTGTGGCTTCATATTGAACAATTAGGTGGAGCAGTAAGACTTTATGGGATATTTTGGAGGCGATGTGCATATTGGATTCAGTTCTGTAAAGAGTGGTGCAGTAGAGAATTGGCCTCGATTTAGAATCTGTCAGTTAAAGACTCCTTTACTATTCTGTATTTTCATATTTGAGTAATAATAATAATAATAATAATAATAATAATAATAATACATTTTAGATCGTACCATTCTGCTCATTTCCTCGGTATTTGTAAGCAAGACAAAGTGCTTTTGCTCTCTTACAGATATTTTTTTTATGGATGCTGCAGTAAATGTCATAAATAGCAAATTACCCAGGAGATGGTCGACCAACTTATTTTAATCTAAATCAATTACAGACCTTGGTATTGAATTGCTCTTTTCTGAGGAACTTGTTTGTATTCTAGCTCGAGTGCTGATTACATCATGATATGTGTACACACCATATATTATTTACATCAGAATTCTGTGTGGAAGAAATTACAATTACCGAAGGCACTGGACTGATTAATTCTATTGAATTTTCACCTGTTCTCTTCAACGAAACCTATCATTTCATGCCATTTTCTCAGAACTCCAATCAAAGTTGATGAAGTGACTTTGTGATAAGTGTTATGATTTAGATATTGTTTCTTATCTGTGTTTGTGTGTGTGCATATGTGTGTAGGGCATTTTTCTTCTCTTGCTCTAATGTCTTTACATGTATAACACACACATATACACACACACACACACACACACACACACAAATATAGCAACTAAACTGCCACCTCATGCTCATTCTTTAGGTGCATTGTATAATATAAAATGGTTCTATGATGGACAAGCATTTGTATTATATGTTGATCAATATCACACATAAATCATCTTGTGATCTCATATTTGTTTCTGCCATGATAATGCTATATACGCTGTCTGTCTGTTTGTTTGTTTGTTTTAAATATTAAACAGCTGGTTCAAAAACAATCAAACTGCAGTCTAATGCCTTGAGAAAATAGGAAGAGATGCTCTATGCTTAAGGGAGGCTCCCTGGATCTTAAAGAAAGCTCCCTGGAGCTTAAGAGAGGCTCCCTGGAGCTTAAGGGAGGATCCCTGGAGCTTAAAGGAGGCTCCCTGGAGCTTTTTAAGAGAGGATCCCTTTAGCTTAAGGGAGGCTCCCTGGATCTTAAAGGAGGCTCTCTGGATCTTAAAGGATGCTCCCTGGAGCTTTTTAGGGGAGGATCCCTGGAGCTTAAAGGAGGCTCCCTGGATCTTAAAGGATGCTCCCAGGAGCTTTTTAAGGGAGGATCCCTGGAGCTTAAAGGAGGCTCCCTGGATCTTAAAGGATGCTCCCAGGAGCTTTTTAAGGGAGGATCCCTGGAGCTTAAAGGATGCTCCCTGGATCTTAAAGGATGCTCCCTGGAGCTTTTTAAGGGAGGATCCCTGGAGCTTAAAGGAGGCTCCTTGGATCTTGAAAAAGGCTCCCTGGAACTTGTCCAGTGATGGTGTGGATCCCTGGCTCTCCTATCATACAAATTCTCTTGTGTCAAACACACTCTTGTGTGAGCCCAGGGCCCAGGCATGGCCCAGGCACAGTGCCCTTTCCTTCCTGTTTACCCTTGGCTCACAGAGGCAACCCATGCATCACATTTGTCTGTAATTTTAGACAGCCACGAAACCTCTGTCTGGTCGATTCTCATAAATCCCTTGTTTATTAGGGGATCAATTGCAGTCTTCCAAAAGGAAGAACATTAATTGTTTTAGGAATAATCTTTCTTTATGCATAGGTATACAGCATCGATTTGCCGGAATGGAAAACGATCGCAGTCTTTGAAGGCGTTTTGGTCGGCTGACGCAAAAGCTGGTCTCGTGTCCCCGTGTGTGTGTTGTAGTGGGACCTCCGTGCTGTTGACTGTCAGGCCAAGAGCCACTGATTGCAACCTGTGTCACCTCCTATTTAAAAGTATAACTCACATGGGAGCCATAATTGTACAGTTCCCAGACTCTCCCTCCATGCACATTAGATGTTCTCCTGTTATTCTTCCCTCAACTCAAGTCTATATGAAGTGTCCATTACAATTTCATTACAAAGTCTCCATTACAAATGTGTTCTTATCGTTGAGCTCTGCTTTGGTGTGAGGGGGTTATTTATATTCAGCTTCTACCTGATAGAGTGCGAGGGTTCCCTATGCTTTTCTATGTCTAGTCGGTTGCTGATCTTTTAAAAAATGAGTAGATGATTAAAATCTAAAATCTGATGGGGTTTTTTTTGGACCACACAGAACAGTTTAGCCTTCAGATGCACAGGCTACGGATTAAGGCTGGGATGCCTCTCCCTCCCACACCTCACTGTTCATGTATTGTTTTGTTCATGTATTCTATTAAGGGGGAGGACAAGAGAAATCCACTGAACACATTGTACTGTTTGAACTCTATCATGATAAATAAGTGCTAATGTTTTGGTTTTTTCATGTAGTAACTGCACATGCTATATTATCATAAGAGGCTCTGAAAATACCATAGTATTACAGCATTGTAATGGTTTTACAACATCATAGCAGCAGAGGGACTATTCTAAGAGCTTAGAGATTACCCAAGAGCACCTTGGGATGCCATCTGTGGCAGACGATAGCCTGCGGATGTGCACAGGAAGACGCCGGTATGTTCGGTGTGGCCGGGACTGATCAAACAGGCCCGGGTCAGGACACCTCCGTGAGCTGGAAGGTACCACACTAGAGCAGCGTTCGAACAGAGCAGACCTGTGGTTTTCAGATATGCTAAACACCGTGTCCCCATAGAGTCTGCTAGACCCCCCCTTCCCATGGTAACGATCTGTCTAGTCAAGGGGCTGGAGCACAGAGTAAGGAGAAGGAGAGTTAGACATTTGTTCTTGCCGTAGTTCTCGCACGGTTGCTGAATTGCCTCTTTTTGAAAAGAACAAGTCTAGATATTCTTGGACGTGGTAGGTAAACAGTATGGTTATAATCATGATTTTATAGTCTATTCTGTATACCACTCTCAAATGACTGTGCCCCAAAGCCTGTTTTGATGTGCACCACAATCACTATAGACTCCAATCACTGCCATTCTCCATAGACTAATCAATATTTTACCCACAGCATAACATAGCATAGCATTGATCTCCTCATTTAGATACATTTCTCTAGATTTCATAGGGACCATCATTCTGAGTAATTGCATGATGCTGTATGATTATATTTGATGGTAGTGCTGTGATTATGTAGTACTGCAGATGACAATCAAGATTAAAGTCAGACATTTTTATGTGCATTTTTTCAATTTGCTGAGACTTTCTCGCACATGCAAACACACACACACACACACACACACACACACACACACACACAAACACACACACACAAACACGCACCCACCCACCCACACACACACACTTCCTCTCAGAAGTACGTAATTATGGCTTTGCCCTAGCAGGTAAACAACCCCTAAGCTGCACTCAGCATCACACGACGCAGGACGCCACACACTCCAGATCATACATGTAATCATGCTATTGAGCTTGATGTGCACAAGCTCAGTGTGCGGAGAGCCAGGTGGGCAGTACTAGGCCCACCGCGCTGACGCCTGGCTGCTGGAGCAGGGATGATTGCTTCAAGCTGTTTAGTCCTATGGGTGGGAGAGAGATGCTCTTAAAATAGTCAGATTACAGCATTCAGGGTCCATATTCTCTCTGTCTCTCTCTCTCTCACACACACACACACTCTCTCATTCTGTTTCTCCCTCTTTTCCTCTCTCCCTCACATTTCTCCCTCCACTCTACCTTTCTCCACACCCCCCCCCCCCCCTCCATCTCTGACTTCCTCACTCCCCTGCACTATCCTCTTTTCCCCTGGCGTTTCCTCTTTCCCTGTGTCTCTGTCTGTATAATGGAAAAACATAAACTAAAGATACACCATGCTATTTTAAGCCTCCCACTCCACTGGAGTGGTGAGTAACAGGTTTGATTAAACAGTGTGATACGCTTTTGGTTTTCTTCTCGAATGCCGTTCAGGTCTGCTTTATTGTTGCTTTTTTAATTGGAAAAACTCAGTATGAGCTTTAGCGTGGTTGACGTTCATTCCTTTGTGAATGTAAAAAATGCAGCTTGATTTCTTGACCATGGAGTTCTAGACTTTCATCAGGATTGTGCTGTGCACATCAGAACTTGCTCGTTTCCGCTCAAACGTCAACAAAGTGCGATCCATTTAACGAGCACGGAGGAAGAGCCGGCAGAGTGACATCAAACTTGCCTCCACATTCCTCCCAGCTGCTCCAGAACAGGGTTTTTTGTCACCTCAGCAGAAAGTGAAGAGGTGGAGAGGCTGATGGGGGGATTAGTGGGCCAGAGGCTGAGCGCATAGCCGCCGTCAGGGACCAGCCCCCCAGGCAGTGGCACCCAGCCTGGGCCCTGCCTCACAGGTGCCTGCAGGACTTGGTGGGGTTGTGGGGGGGGGGGTTGGACAACAGTGAGAGGGAGACAGTGAGAGAGAGAGAGAGAAAGACAGCAGGTACGTGAGAGAAGAAGGGTTCGGGTTGTGAGAGAGGTCCGTCATGTGCCAGCGTGGGATGCCGGGTCGCCAGGTCGCTCGGCCGCGTCTGACTTTGATTAATGGGCTCCTCCACCTCCCCTCCACCTCCTCTCCACCTGCCTGCTGATGGGCAGAGACCAGCACTGCACCGACGGCCCAGAGCAGGCAGCCACACTCTCCTCGAGAGTGGAGGAGGATTTTCAAAACACACTTCCTAGTATGAGTGGCTCTCTCGGGGTGTACTCTTACATCCACAGCCAGTGAGAGAGACAGAGTAGAAGGAGAGAGAGAGAGAGAGAGAGAGAGAGAGAGAGAGAGGTGGAGGAAGAGAGTTGTCTTTTTGAACCTAGTCCAGACGCGAAGCATGGAGCTCTGGCCAGAGCAGCTTGTGATGTAGTAATCATCTGTGAGCAGCGCACACTAGTCTGGCAGCAGCAGAGCGGGATTTGTATAGCAGCTCTTTAGAGTGGTGTGTCAGGAGGGGTTTGTCAGCCATAAGCATGTAATTTACATCACACCAAGACTCGCGTCTTTGCTAACACGTGAAACCGCTATCAGGGAGCGAGGAGTGGCCACTAGCTGCCTCGCTTTATTTTAATACAGGCCTTTTTTGCCGCATTAAATCTTGAGGGTCTGAAGCAAGGATTCGAGGAACGCTAATGGCTGTGCTATGAGCGCGATAATAGAGGAATTAGCGGAGAAAGCTGGCGTCGCTTGTGCTGTGCTATTCTCTGCGCCATTCAAAACCGTAGCCACACGGCAGCGAAAGACGTCAGGCGCTCGGTCTGCTTCATGAAACTCCCCCCACCCTCACACCCTCATCCTCCTTCCCTCCTCTCGCCTCGGAGCCCACGTGCCTCGACGGCGTCAGGCCTGGATGATGAACAGGCGGCGGTGGAGGTGCGCGGCTGAAATTAGCCAGACGTGAAGGCCATTCATTAGTCAGAGGAAGAAGCGTCAAGTCTCCTTTCCTGAACGCTGCCTCAGAAACACTGTTTAAGGAAGATGTCGGAGTGTCTGAGAAGGGCATGTCTAAATTCACCACTTCTGCATGAGTGATGACTTCCTATTTAAAATGACGCAGAGCCAGAGATACCTGGAGACTTCAAACAAGTTTGCCCTGTTTTGAGAACCAGTGTATTCACGTGTTTTATCATTAATTAAGGTGTTAAATTGCTCCACAATTGCACAATTATTATATTTTCTAACACTGTAAACTGCAATAGCGGTTAGTGGGCAGCCAGCATTGTTCAGGTTTGGCTTCCTCACCTACTCTTTAGGTGTGAAGTTCTCTACCTCTGAGGCCCACTTCTCCAAATGTGCGTTGGAGCCCTGCGGGGAACGATCACGTTCGAGGGAAAGGGGATCCTGGAAACAAGTTGCACTTCCTCTCTATGGGTGTTTAACCAAGCCCAATTTGCTGCTTCAATGAGACAATACTTGTGATCAATGCTTAATAGCACCTTATTAACCTCAATTACCACAATTAAGCCTGACTGCCACTGGGCTCTTTTGACGACTTAATTAATCTGATTCAGTGACGAGGCCATGGTGTCCCCCCATAGTTCCCAGCCTTGACCGACCATGTGGCCCTGTTAAAAGCACATCTGGTGGAACAAAACATCTCCTTGCTGGCAGACAAATGCCTCCACTTGTCGAATGAAAGGCAGCCCTCTGCTCTCTGATGTTCCTAATGAATGCTACAAGCCCCTTGGCACTGTGCCTTGTTGGGCGGCTTGGATAGCTGCCCAGTTTGTTCGCAGCTAATTGGTTAATTGATGCATTGTTTTTACTGACGATACGGATTCTTCTCATTTTGGCGACAAAAGGCATTACATCCCATTAGCGAGGGTGGGGGGGGCGCTCTCACGGCGAGCTTTATTAAAGATTTACCGCCTTTTGTTCAGTTCTTTAGATTTTGTGCATCAAGGCGATTAGTAAACTGAGCTCTTAAAAAATAATGAATAAAAAGAGGGAGAAAGTCACGCTGGGTGTAAATCACGGCATGTTAGTCTGTCATCTTCTGCAAACAAACTAAATATGTTACGCACAGCTTGCAGCTGGTGGAGATGAACGTTCTTCATTTGGTAATTTTGTTATTATTTATGGAACTTGTAATGGAAATGAACAGACAGCTCCAGCAGCAACCCCCAGCGCCCGCTGAAGATGGCACTATGGCATGCTGAAGATGGCACTATGGCATGCTGCTCTGTTGGTATTTCCCGCCGTCCGGGTCACTGGGAAAAGAAATGAAGAGGCATATGACTCAGCGTTACCAGCGTTTAATTAGCAGGCTGTGGGTTAATAAGTTCCTCCTCAGGCAGAGGAGTCTCTCCTCGGGAGAGCTCCTATAATGCATTCCCTTTCCTGCTAGAACTCAGCACCCCCCTACACAGTAGCTCTCTCTCTCTCTCTCTCTCTCTCTCTCTCTTTCTCTCTGTGTCTCCCTCTCTCTCTCATCCCTACATATTCCCACTGAAGTCTGGGATAAAGAGCTGTTTTCCCTTCTCTCTCTCTCTCTCTCTCTCTCTCTCTCTCTCTCTCTCTCTCTCTCTCTCTCTCTCTCTCTCACTCTCTCGCTCACCAAAAAGTTTTACCCCACGCACTCAGAGGCTGTTGGGGAAACGCTCTCTGACAGTGT
>JAOYMR010000003.1:12404585-12422875 GCA_025802075.1 Tenebrosternarchus preto
AAACTAGTAGATGACTAGTTTATAACAATGGAAATGACCTCACGACCTTACCAGTGTCCATTGTAATGCTCAAGTTTACATTGCTTAGCTGCGATCCTCACCATGCCATCGTAATGTTACAAGGTCAGACGTTAAGCCGTTTTTTTTCTGCTCCGGGTATTTCCGCTGTAGCCCAGCTTCTGTGGTTGCCAGCTATTAGCACCCACCTCTAAGCCATTCAACGCGCTAATTTCAGAGGGAGAGAGAGCAGAGATATGAGCTCCTCTGTAACAGGGCAACACCAAGGGGGATTAATATAAAATGGGATACATTTCACTGCAGTAAGACAAGGTCTTAAGGAACGAGGATGAGGGAAATTGTGTATTGAGATATTCATCTCGGCTCGCTCATGGATGAAAAGTATTGCGCTGAACCAGGAGGCAGTTCTCCAGATGCTTTCCCACTGTTTTAAAACATTAATACCCTCATTGATTTATCCTACTTTGTATTCATTAACTAGTTTACCATTCATAATTGTGTCTACAGTAAGCTGAGATCACACTGCCATGCAGACAGGCAGTTTAAAATGTGTTCTATCTGTATCAACCCGCTAATATGCAAATCTGTCCTTTAAAAAAAATTAAAGAAAATGAAGTGTTAATTTAACAATTTTTTTTTATTTGTAGATTGTATTTGATAGTTTTAATCCACCAACTCCAAATTTAAGTTTTGAGTGCTACTGTCTTTCCTTTAACAACTGTCTCTTTATGTGTCTGAGGAGAGGAGTGGGCTTTAGCTACCGTGTGTTCACCAAATATAGTAATCTCTATAACTGTGCAGTGATATAGCAGACACAATACAGTGTCATAATTATACCCTCATTCTGATATTAAACAAGACAGATCTATTTCCAAAGGTGAAATTGAAGTTTAAACAGACCTTGCTGTCAGTTATATATCTTTTTTCAACAGTCTTGCACGTGTAAATAAGGTCCCTAAGACATTTACCCCTAGCATGTGACTAGATCTAAATATTAAGCAAAGCAATTTTATTTATATAGCCATTTTTATACAGAGTGGGTATTCAAAGTGCTTTTCACAGACCTAGAATTTAAATAATAAAGCTTATTAAGACCAGATTCTCAGATACTAGTAAAAGACAGGCTTCTTGTCAAATAAGGCAAATGTTTGAAGTCTAAATAACACCTATGAGTGGGAAACAAGGAACAAAGAGATCTGTGTTAACAGCTATCATTAGCAACAATATCTCTCTCTCTCTCACACACACACTCTCTCTCTCTCTCACTCTCTCTCTCTCACTCACTCTCTCTCTCTCTTTCTCTCACTCTCTGTCCTGCCGTCAGCAGCCTGCATTCTGTTTCAGATCACCTGTTTTACTTTGCTGACGGACAGTACTGATGATAGATGGTAAACGAACAAGGAAAAAAAGCAAGGGTTTGTTGACCCACCCTGTGTTAATGAACATATCTGTGCTAGAGGCACTTCTGTGAGTGAGTTGTGTGTGTGTGTGTGTGTGTGTGTGTGTGTGCAGGGGGGTTGGTGTGTGTGAGCACATTAATATGTCACATTTGTGTGTGATTGCTCTGAAGGTTTATTTCGTTAATAATAGATTTGCGGAAACTCTGGCTTGTGTCTTTTCTGACAGTTTTGGGTTCTTTCTTCCCTCTTGCCTGTCTGAAATGGTCTTATTTCATAAGGGCCGTCCTCCAACTTCATATCCTTCTACTCCACATCCTGTTCACACTGTCACTATTACAAGCTTTTCTGAAGCCCTGATAGACTTTGCTAAGGAGTGGCACAAGTGCTAATGCTAATGCTAATGCTCTCTCCTCCTCCTCCTCTCTCCCACCGCTTCTGGAACATTTCACTGTGTTCATAAACTCTTGTTTGATTTACTCTTTAGCAAGGAGCTAATTAATGCTCCTCCCCCCCACATGCATTTTTACTTTTATCATCTTCGTGGTCTTGTAGAAAGTGAAAGATCCACCCCACCCCCCTGCTCAGGATTTCATCAGAGCCATCTAGATCATTTAGATCTGCTAGGTTTAGAACACCCTGTTAGGATTAATTAGGAAAAGGAGAAAGGATGATGCAAAGTCCCGGCAGGGCTTTGTACTTTTTCAAACCTGGCCTTTCCAGTATCCGGGGCCACCGGACGCTCGGTGCCAGCCTCTCAGACGGGCCTGCGAGTCGGGCGAAGCCGGGCGGCGTGGTCGCATCAGGTGGGGTGGGGGGGGGGGGGTGTGGTGCACAGGGGCAGGCATGCTCACTTAGCCCTGCTTATTTGGATGCACTCGAGGACACAATGGAAGTGCATTACTCACACCCCAGCCTCCCAGCAGCTGTAATTTCCTAGCAGTTACCGCATGCATCCTACTTGACACACAATTCCCTCTCTCCGGGAAGAGAGCCAAATAATGGGATTTAGCCTGGCTGCTACAGGGAACGTGCCGCTGCTCCCCTAATTACCTTATCCAGACATGAGCCCCTGCACTGACAACCACACATCAACACCTGACGCCCCACTCCACCACTGAGAGGTCAAATCTGTTTTTCGGAGCAAATGGATTAATGGATTGATATTTCGGAGCCCTCTATTCGTGTGCTTTTTTCGGGTGGTATGGTGCTGGACTTTGGTTAATGTTCAATGTGAATATTTTAATGTGAATATGTGGGTTTGATTCGGTTTCTGTGACAATAGAGATGGTATGGGAAGAGATGGACCATGGGGTGGTATGTGTAAATAATAAAGAAAACCTGTATCTTTTTATGGGCTATGTGTATGCTATTTCTGGCTATGGCCATTCTTGTCCCTGTCAGATGTACAGTGTAACATGTCAACAGACCTCTCCCAGACCTCGAGCTTCCAACCCACACATCCTCACACCCCCATGGAGTAAAGCAGGCAGTCGTGTTGCCAGTACTTCGCCTTCACTATTAATGGCAGGCGAGTAACGTAGGAAATGTAGCATGAGTAAAAAAAAAAAAAACGCAGTTGAGGGAACGGCGAGTGTAATGAAATCGGTTTGGACAAAGCAGCTGTGAACGTGGCGTGGTGCACGGCTGCCCGCAGACGCATTAATTTATTCAGGTCGTCTGCGAAGCTTTAATAATTACAGCCAGCAGCCTCCTTCTAACAGCAGCGCGGCCGTCTGCGGCGGGGCTGTCAAAGACACGCTGGAACAATTTCATCCGCTGCTGAAAGGGAACGCTCACCCGCGCGCTAATCAGCCATTGGGGTATTATTGGCTTGTTTATTTAGTGATAGTGCACGCGGTGATGTTGCGGCACGCCTTTGTTCTCTCTCTGTGGCTGTCACGCGGCATTCGAGGAAAAAAAGATAGGGTCAAATAATTAACCAAATTAATGAGTTTATTCTAGGAAGTAGCCAAACAGAGGGAGAGATGAAAAACGATACCTCTGTGAAAACAAGACGCTTTGCTTTGTGTGTGTGTTGGGAGGATGGAAACACGCGTCTCATTAGTATCGGGAGCAGTGGACAGTTATCAGTTTAATTGCAAACTGTATTATAAACTGTGGTACAAGAATGTGTGTAGGCTTCAGTGATCAATAGCTGAAGGCTATTGTAATGCTTAATTATTTTATGTTGCTTGTGTAGATCAATAAGTAGATGAAACATAAACAGCAAATGGATGCTGCAAATTGCTCTCGTAGCATGGACAGATATTGGTGTTTTGTTAATTTGCAGTAGAGCCAGTTGGCGGTGGTCTCCATTAAAGCGGTAAGTATAGAACAGATTCCTTTTTAAATGTGTGTGTGTGTGTGTATTTGATGCTTGGACACTGGGCAGTGCCTTAATGAGGAATGCGTTTAGGGTCTGGGCTTTTTCCCTGCTGCCCCAGGGATGACGCCCCAGCTACATGGCACTGGCGGTGCCCGTACGCGTGCCTGCCTGCGTGCCCGCGTGTGTGCCCGCGTGTGTCAGCACACGTGTGTGGCCACTGCAGGGTGACACCTCGGTCGCCTCTGATCAGCGCATAATTACCTCAGAACAGGAAGTGGCTCTGTGTGGGAGGGGCAGCCTGTGATGAATGGTGACCACGGTGGTTAAGATGGCCCCTGCAGTGTCAGTATACACCACCCGTGGGGGCAGGCCAGGAAATGAGAGCTCTTTAGAGGACACTGCCACCATTAGGTCACGGTAGGAGACCGCTCTTCTCCAGGCAAGCACTCTCTCTCTCTCACACACACACACAGGACAGAACAGGTGTCAACGAGCAGAAGAATGACCTCGCTTTTCAGAGTACCTCTATATCTCACCCTATAACAGTCCTATACCCCATAAACCCCCATAATCTCTCTCTCTCTCTCTCTCTCTCTCTCTCTCTCTCTCTCTCTTTCTCTCTCTCTCTTGTTCCCCCTCTCTTTCTTTCTATTTAACACCCCCCACCCCATCATGTCAGGAGTAGACAATAAATATCATGTCACAAGAATGGCGATGCTCCTTCATGGAACACTGCCTGTTTATTAGCGGCAGGCTAACTTTAAGAGAAATGCTAACAGTGTTCATTAATGGACTGCATGCAGGCCTGATGAGGTGTGTCAGAGGCAGGCCCAGGCAACATCAGCCGCGTAATGGCGCCCGGTAAACGGGGGGCCGTAATTGTCGTCCAAATTGTACAGTGGGGCCGTCCGAGGGCTGACAGTGACAGAGCAATTACGGCAAGCCGAGCGGGCCGTGTCAAATTAGTGCCTCTGACGAGCTCTCATTTCTCCCGCCCCGGTGACGGAGACGAGTGATCGCTGCTTGATTGTGAGTGATAGGCGAGACGCGGCACGTGCGCCCACACGCTGATTTGTCAACGGCGGACGCTGGAGCGCTTGGTGTCAGGCCCCAGTATTGAGATGTTGAGGCAGGGGTGAGCCGGTGACCCAACCAGGGGGGGGAGTCTTTCACTGCGAAGGTCATCAGTCAGTGTTCCTGTCAGCCAGAGATCGTGAGACGCCGGCAACTCAGCACCATAATTACATTTGACTGGGATGAGGAGACGTCTTCTTTTGTAGGCCTACAAGGGCTGCATAATTTAGAATTGACTGCACTTCGGTCAGACGGCTGACCTTTGTTTTGCTCCTTCGGTTTGTTAGCGACTTGTGACTCTTTATGACGTGGCGGTGCGGTTCTGACCAGTTTATGGATCCGAGGGGAGAAACACGCGTGTGGTTGTATCTGTGGGCAAGTCAAACAGATGGAAAATGGATCTGAATTACATGTTCCCGTTTTGGAATTTGTCAGAAGTTTGCTCATGAGGCGCTTTTTGTTCAGTTACCTCTTTTTGTTTGGGTGTAGCATTCAGTGCTTTCAAATGTCCTTCCACTGTGTTCAGTGGTGTTTTCAGTTCGTTCAGTTTTTTTTCTTTGTACAAGTAGCTTTCTTGTATCAATTTGTGTTGAATGTTTTACTGATCAATAATATTTTATTCTTTTTATTTTTTTGCTGTTCTACCTTCTCATCATTACAGTGAACATAAATTAGGATCTCAAAATACTCATACAGCTTGAACTTCAGTTTTGACATGTTCTCATTTGAGGGACGTTTGATTATGATGTGTGCATGTGTGTGTGCATGCTTGCATGCGCTTGTAGTTGTTTGTGTGCATGCATGCATGTGTGTTGTGTGTCAGCACATGTGTGTTTGGTTTGGCTATGAGAGCACATACATGTTTGTCGTGTTTATGTAATTATCTTAGATTGAGTCGGTCAATCGTGCCTCTTCTATTAATGTCTCTTTCAGCTCATCGCTTTTAAATTACATTTAATAATAAATGGCTTTTGGATAGATATATTCATGTAGAATTGTGCTGAATTTTTATATCCTGGATGTGACAAACTTCTTGTAGACTTTTAACATGTTCACAGTGCAGTAGGAAGAGCTGGTCTTGATGTATTACTGTAAACTCTGACCCATTTTACAGATTAATCACATGTTTTTTTTTTAAGTGTTTTCATTTATTTATTTACTTCATTTATTTATTTTAAGCAACCTCCGATTTCTTTGAATAATGTCAATTTGTTTGGTTGTTTATTTTTATTGTTGTTTTTTTATATAGGCAATTAGTTATACCCTTACAATAAATATTCAGTAAAATAAGTGTAAATGTTCCAAACGTAGGTAGGATTAAAAAAAATAAATAAATAAAAACTAGAAACAGATTTTTTTAGTTCAGTGTTAAGGCTTTAGAAGAGATGATGATATATTTATACAAGACAAATGTAACTCCAGTGTAATGTTTTGAAATAAGACACATTCTCCATCTGTCTAGGAATGCCTTCATTGACTCTCCGGCGCTGTAAAAGTCCAGGCTACATTGTGTTATTTGTGCTAAAAAATTCCACATGACAGTCATAACTATTCTCCAACATATCTCTGTATGTGCAGTACACATAACTCTTTCACACATGATGAAATACTGTGATTCACTCCGTCTCGCTAACTGGCTATGTAATCCATGCTAACCCGCTTCCATTCATTTGGTCATAGTTAGTGACGGCAGCGTGGGGTTTTAGGGGGGGGAGGGGGAGGGGGAGGAGGTTGGGGTCAGAGGTCAACCTTGTTAAGTTTCCTGTGTTGGAGATCAACACACTCGGTACCTCCTGTGTTTAAGCATCACCACCTTTCCTCATGAGTATGCCAAAGGAAAACGGCATGGCGTTCAATTATTCACACTGTCCTCGGCGCAAGGCTTCTAAAAGCGTCGTTCTTTATTCAGGTTTTCCCCATCTACTGTGTGCGTCTGCTTTACACACTGACTGACTGGGGCTGCTGGCACGAGCTCGCGCCGAGTTGAATTCGATTCGCCTCCGACGCCTGGCTGCGTTTGGCATGTGTTGGGCATTTTCTGTGAAAACGAAAGTCATCATCTCTTAGCTTCTTTCTGGCTCTTATCTATCTGCAAATGACTTCCCTCGCTTGTTTTCTTGCACTTCACTAGTCAAACGAAGGAGAGGGGGGAAAAATAGTGGGGGAAGAAAATAAAAATCGGTTGTGTTCATTGAAACCCTAACCCCTAACCCCTAACCCCTAACCCTAACCCCCAGCCAACGAAACACTGTTGAGTTGGTGTAAAATTCATGTTGCTTTGAATGACTGAACTGCACCAGAAACAGAGCAGCTTTTAATAAGAAATAGAACACGGCCTTTGCTTGTTTGTCAGCTGTTTTTGAGGTGGCACACGAGACTCTCTCCCCTAATGAGACACGGAGACTTTGACAGGGACATTTATTTAATTCTCCTCTGTCTGTGGTGAGAACTGAAGTCTCTCCTCTCCTCTGCTCTCCTCTCCTCTCCTCTCCTCTCCTCTCCTTATGACAGGGGCACTGAGGCACATGGGATTTGTTTCTGTGGCCAGGGGTTGTCAAGCGAGACAGCCAATAAGCAATCAAAGTGGCGCGAGTCGCTGAAACAATGGTGCAGGCCTTTTTTCGGAGGTACAACGCGGCAAGTCTTGCATGTATAATTAAGTGAGGGAAGAAGCCAAGGCCACTTAATCTTCCCCCTAATGGCGATTCTCTCCATCACTGGCTTTCTCTGGGGGGCGTACCCCATAGACCGCTCCCCAGGTCACCAGTGTCCCCCAATTGTCATTGGAGAATCTTTTTTATCAGGCAGAGAAGTGTTTGCTTGCTATCTGGCATTAATCCATTCATCATTGCTTTGTTCCTTTAAGAATTCATAGGGCAGACCAAGGGTCCATCGCACGGGCGATTTATCATCTGCAGAAAAAGGGAAAGAGATATACGGGGGCCGAAACGTGTATTTTACACACACACACACACACACACAAGCATGTAAAGCCTTTTTTTCTACTTCTGTTAATACTGATTTCAAGGTAGCAGTTACAGAAGTAGAGTGTGAGTGTGATCGTGTAGTCACATTATTGTAAAGTTAAAAATAAAACATTTTAAAAAAAATACACGTCCTACCCAATTAATTCCACTTTCACTTTCCACACCTCACATGTTGATTATGGATGCTAATTAGGCTAATGTACTTCATATGACCTTCCTTTTTAAACAGACATGCTTAGCATTAGATGATGTTGTTTAACCTGTGACAAACGTTGTTACCACTGTGTTGATTCTCTCACTCTGTCAAGTTCAAATTCAGTCATCACAGAGGTCCTCTCCTCCTCCCCCTCTACGTTTTGAAGGATAGGCAGCAAATATAATTTTTTTGTTGCTGCTGCCTAATCAAATAATAGCAAAATTATTTTCTGAGCAATTCTAACCGAGCACTAAGTGGTTTCTAAGCAGTGAGTGGTACTGTATTGTTCTGTAGGCCAAAGGCAGTAGTAGACTGCCTCAGAGTTTAGATGTTTAGATGTTTGCAAATGCTGCATCAGAGCTCCAGGCAGATCCTTTGTGTGTGTGTGTGTGTGTGTTTGTATGTGTGTGTACATGTGTATTTGTGTGTATTTGCATGTGTACACAGTGTGGGCAGGCGCTTGTGTGTGAATATGATTTTGTACATACGAACATATACGTATGCATGTGAGAGCATGCATATGTGTATGTGTGCACGTGTGATGGTTCTTCACACAGGCCTATTGAAGCCCCAGGAGATGCATGCTGCATCTCCAGAGCACAGGTGCGTGCGCACAGGTGCGTGCGCCCAGTTATGTGTGCCCAGGTATGTGTGCCCAGGTATGTGTGCCCAGGTGCGTGTGCCCAGGCCCTTGTGCGCAGGCCAGTGGAGTTGTGGTGCAGCCAGTGATCCAGCCCGAATGGGCCACACTGCTGTGCTCCATAATACCGACTATTATGTGGTCTCGCCACTGACACTAATGGGATGTTACAGCGATTTAAAATGATTTAATGGCTCCCAGGTTGGGCCCCTAATGGCCCTCTTTATACGGCAATGCGTATTATGGATGTGAATGACAGTGTTGTGAAGTGCCTCTGTTTTTCTCCCACATCTGCTCAAACAGTGTGACAGGTGCTGCTTTGCCAGGTCCGGGAGGGGGAGCCAGGATGAGTGGGAGGAAAGGCAGGGCGGGGGAGGGAGAGGTTGGGGGCCTGGCGTTTCATTGGTCCTCCTCCTGTTGTCTGTCCTCTCCCTGTCTGGTGCAGGGCTGACCTGGAGTTAATGTATGGCTGCCATGTTTCCCCCGCTGAGTCAGATGAGTGGTAAATAGGTCAGAATGCTGCGTGGCCCTTAGTCACTGGTGCACAATAAATTGGACTCATTTGAAACCATTCACTTCTCTATTGCAGTGCACTTAGGGAGTGGGGCATGCCGGAGGCAACCGAGTGACGAGCAATGAAGGGCAGGCCTGTGGATGTGGAGAATCCCGCCTGGCCTCTCGGTCTTTCCTGTAAAAACGCCTTATCCCAATTTAAAAAGGCAGTTCCTGTGGGCCTTCAGCTGGGCTCCCTTTAACTTGGTGGACTCGTTGCCGTGCCAACACTGAGCTGTTCCACTCGGTCTGGCTTATCCTGAGCAGACTGGCCTTGCCGTCCTCACGGCTGGAAACTGAAACAGCTGAAACTCCAGCAGCAGAAACTCAAGCAGCTGAAACTCCAGTAGAAAATGGAAAGTGACTTGCAGTAGTTGGAGATGGATGTCAGAAACCTGTGCGTGCTCCTATACCTCTGATCATGTTTCAGGCAGCCACCCACCGTTCAGCATTGTGGCCTCCATTGAACGACCAAGTTTCTTCAGGTTATAACCATCAGGCATCACTGTATCTTCAAGACAGTGATTATCTGTAAATCCATTCCTTTTGCCCACGCTCTAGGATCAGCATGTTTGTGTTTCTCTGTTGATGATTATCAATTTAATGGAAATAAAGATAAATTCAGTTATTCTTTTAATGAAAAGGTGAAGGGTGTACACATACAACATAATAAAAGCAAACCATCCGAGTTTGGCTGCATTTTGTCTGTGGAACTATTGAATATTCCTTCTCTCTGAAGCCTAAGTTTGAGATCCAGAGAAACTTGCAGATTTAAGATGTGAACCCAGCACTTGTCCAGTCCTCCCCACCACAGCCCTGGTGAAGACTCCTAGCCATTATGGACAGACGACTGGCCAGATGACACCTAACGATCAGCATGGAGAGGCTAACTGAAGTCCCAAACATCTGGGTGGGAATGTGAACTTTTTCTCCGTTAAGTAACAAGTCAGCTCTCATTAGTATTAAATACCCATAAGCATTTTGAGAACTGTGCCCCCAAACTCTGTACTCACTCTCTCTCTCTCTCTCTCTCTCTCTCTCTCTCTCTCTCTCTCTCTCTCTCTCTCTCTCTCTCTCTCTCAATACAATTCTTCACCTCCACTCTACCCATATGGGATTACTGTTCAGTCACCCCTAACTCCACTGTACACACACTTCTGACACATTGGAGTAGCTACTTAAACACACACTCTCACACTCTCACACACTCTCACACACCTCACACACTCTAACACACTCTCACACACCTCACTGACAGCCCTCCCTTGGCTCAGAGCCCCTCCCTCTCCACGACCTCTGACCCCACAGGCGACGGGCCTGGGCCGCGCTGGTTGCTGACCCCTTCCTGTGACCTTCCAGCATGAAAGCCCCTCTGTGCACGTCCTGGAAGTCTCACCAGGAACCCCCAGCACCCCTCCCTCCCTCTCCAACAACTAACTGGTTTTTACTTTGATTGCATAAGCCGGCTGACAGTAGAAGCTACTGCATCTGTGTGTGTGTGTGTGTGTGTGTGTGTGTGTGTGTGTGTGTGTGTGTGTGTGTGTGTGTGTATTTGTCTAAACCTATTCAAAATCATTCATTCACAACTCCCCAGTTTCCCATCAGTCTGGATATCTCCTGCCAGGCCTCCAGGTTAACATCAGAGCTCATTTTAAAACCACTGACTAGACTAGATTTATTTCATCTTACATGCACCGAACTGACTGACTCTTTGAAGAGAGAAACTGATGTCATGACTTCTGATTGGCCAGTTCTCATAATTAGGAGTTAATTGGGAGTGTGTTCTGTACATCCAGTACCCATGACACCATGGGTGAATGCAAGCAACTGCTGAGCTGTTGAAAATCTGTCAGTAAAACCTTGGTCTTGGTTGTGATTTTAAAGCTACCTCACATATTCTAATTGACTGGAAATGTACGGTAATGTGTAAAATGTGTAGCGTTGTGTGTAGTGTAGTGAAAAACTGTAGTGTCTTTAGGGTCGCTATAGGTGTATGTACACATCAGTGTGTGTGTGTATTTATTTTGTGTGTGTGTGTGTGTGTGTGTGTGCACAGACCTCCTTCCCGCTTCTGTAATGTTTTTAAATTCACGCTGCTCTGAATCGGGTGGAGCAGATCACAGGTGTGTGTTTGTGCTGCTACGCTCCGTAGAGCAAGAGTCCCAACTGTGGCCTTGTTTTGCTGTTGAAAATATGCATCAGGGGGTGGGGCCTCTCTAGCCCCGCCTCCTGCTTACATCACTCACGGCTCACTTACCGCCACTCATCCTCGCGGCTGATAACGTAAACGTTCTCCAGAAGCACTATATGAAGGAGGAAGCAGGCGTGTATATCGGAGCCGATAAAGCGCCCAATCCCAGCAGGATTAGGGATGGAAATGTACGCACTGCAGCTTCGGTGGGATTGTTCAACGTCGCCCTGGGAAACGTGCATGGACTCCGGGTGTCTTGCAACAGAACACCAGGGACTACAGCAGACAGGCCCAACGTGCTCACACCGCTCCTGGTATTAAGATGGTGTGTCCCGGTTAGCCAGAGCCAAACTGAAGATTTTATTTTTGTTGGTTTTATAGGTTTATGTGCCGTTTGTCAAACAGTGCAAGTAAAATGTGCTTTACTTGCTAAAGCCAAGTCACCTAATAGTCAGTAGAAGCAACAAACAGACGCTGGAATCAGACTCTGAAGTGAACATATATGCAAGACGATCTCCAGAATCTCCAGACGGTGTTCCACTCCTGTACTGGAAGAAGTCTGTGCAATCACACCAGTGGCTTATTACGCCCCGCATGAGATCTGTCAGGACAAACCTGTCCTGCTGGGAAACCATCAACAGCAGCACATCAGGACAGCATGTTGACGTCTCTGCGCTGTGTACCGTATTCAGAGCAGAATACAGTCTTGTGTACTCACTGATATCTCCGGTCTCTCTTTCTCTCCTGTCTCTCTCTCCGCTCTCCACCCCTCGCCCTCTGCCAGAGAAAGAGACGTTCCTGGAGCCGTTTGTGTTGCGGGACCTGCTGCCGTCCTCCGTTGGAAGCTACTACCGCTACGTGGGGTCTCTCACCACTCCACCATGCAGCAAGGTGGTGGAGTGGATCGTGTTCAGTCGGCCTGTCTTCCTCTCCTACAAACAGGTGAGTGTGCTGGGCTCGCTGGCCTGGGCCAGAACCGCCACACACTCGATATACACCCGGGATACACCCACCTCGGACCCGCCGTACCCCAGCCCGGCTCAGCTCATCTCACGAGCCGAAACCTCTGTGAGCACCGTTCAGGTGTATCGATTAGATGGAGATCCTGGAGATCCTGGAGAGTCGTGGCCTCAGATTTAAGTCTCGGAGCCCAGTTGTGTTTTGCATGTCCCTAATTATCCAGTGTCTCCTACACACAGGCTCCTCGAGACCATTCCCTTTTCTCTTGGTCCCAGTATCTGCCGCGATGCTCTCTCTCTCTCTCTCTCTCTCCCTCTCTCTCTCTCTCTCTGTCTCTCTCTCTCTCTCTCTCTCTCTCTCTCTCTCTCTCTCTCTCTCTCTCTGAGTTTATCTTCTCCAGAGCGCACTGTGCCTCATGAGCTCTTCACTCCGTTGCTGATTGGCTTCACGGCTGCTGCCACCATCCTCTTCCTCATCCTGCTTGTTCTGGCCTACAAGTACATGCAGGTAAGACATTTTTTCACGGCTTGCCTAGAAACACCCCCAACTTTCCACGTAGGGCAGCCACTTTACATGTAGTTCTGGTTACAGTCCATGTTCCCTCTAAGACTGCAGTTCTGTTGTATTATTGTTGTTCTTGATGGCCATCCTGCTTCACAGAAGAATGGTACAACCGTACAACAGTGTACCACACACACTTTGTTTACCAGATCAACAGGGGCTGTACCAATGTAATTGTTACTAAGAGGGCGTAGTTGCTTCTATACACACACACACACACACACACACACACACACACACACATGCATGGCCACACACACAGACAAACTCTTGCAGCTTTTGGAGAATATTCCTGTTCATTTATGTTCTGTTCAAAGGAAAACTTTAAAATCCCATCTAATAAGTTCTTTCTTATTGGCTCCTGTCTGCATGTGTGAGTGGAACTGTATACAGCATTCTCTCTGATATCTGAATATGTCTGGGTGTCTGATATATGAATGTGTTTGGGTGTGTCTGATATCTGAATGTGTTTAAGTGTGTCTGGGAGCACTGATCTCTGTTTGATCTCCTGATTTGTCTCCTCCTCCAAATCCTTCTCTCTCGACTCCTTCAGAAACCGAAGTATCAGATCCAATGGAAGGTCATCGAGGGAATCCATGGCAACAGCTATGTGTATATTGACCCTACTCAGCTTCCGTACGACCACCACTGGGAGTTTCCTCGAGACAAGCTGCGCTTTGGTCAGTGTGCACACTGGAGGCTGCCTGCGTTAGCTTGCTGCTTCCCTCAGAGATTATGTGATTTAGCTTGGTCATCCTCCTCCTCAGAGATTTCTGAAGCTCATTTTCACTGAATTATGGCACTTGGTTGTCTTTGTGCTACAGTGTTCCTGACTGTGAATGATTTGTTACCAGTTTGATTCAGAAGAGTGGTTTGAGAAGTAACAGTAAAAGTGGTTTAGAGGAATGCTTACTGTTCTCAGGTCAGTGGTAAGAATGAGGCTTTGCCACAGCAGGTGTGTGACTGGAATTTCCCCTGCTTTGTGTCCACAGGGAAAACTCTGGGATCGGGAGCATTCGGAAAGGTGGTGGAGGCCACAGCGTACGGAATGTCTAAGGGCGACACGGTGATGACTGTGGCAGTCAAAATGCTCAAACGTAAGTAGAAAAGTAAAAAAAGAGCGTAAAATACAAAACAGGATGTAAAACTATGTAAACTTAGATATTAATATAGCCTGTCTGAGGGCATAATGTATTGTCACCAGGTGATACCCAGTATAAACAGTGATACACTACATACTGTAGTGTCACCAGGTGATACCCAGTATAAACAGTGATACACTACATACTGTAGAGTGTCACCAGGTGATACCCAGTATAAACAGTGATACACTACAGCCAGTCTGATCAATAAAGCTAAAAGAATTGGCGTTTAGCTCGATGGGCTTAGTGGGATTTAATGGGCTTTCAGTTCTTCAGATCAGGCAGTGTTTCCATGAAGACACTGAATAACACTGAAGGCTGGAGAATGAGGACTCATCTCACACCCTTATTAATGTCTGAAATACAGCATTTAGTTTAATTTGTGTTAAAATGATTTGGAAGAATAGTTGAAAAATCTATGCAATACGTTTATATTTAAGCACACCTAAAACATTATTTTATTGTTATTTTATGAACATTCTTTCAGTCTCCTAAAGTAAAATGCATCTATAAATAAACTCAAAGACTAATCTCTGTAGAGGCCTGTCACTAATCCACCTGTTTTATGTCAAACACTCTACATACAATGTTTACTTACAACAATCTGGACATCTAACTGACACGAGTTCTGTAGTTTCTTTAAGATTTGATTTGTAATCATGTTTATTTATTTGTATGTTGTTCGTTTATTTGTATATTGTTTACTTGTGCTTTAGCAAGTGCCCATGCCACTGAGAAGGAGGCTCTGATGTCAGAGTTGAAGGTGCTCAGTTACCTTGGTAACCACATAAACATTGTCAACTTACTGGGAGCCTGCACTGTTGGAGGTGAGAGGGAGAGGGAACTTATTAGTAAATAACTATGGGTGTAAAGACAAAAAATCCTCACTCTGATAGCACGTGTTTCAGTCTGATGACGTGTGTTTTACTCTAATAACATGTTTCACTCTGATGCTGTGTTTCACTCTGACTCAGGTCCCACTCTGGTTATAACTGAGTACTGCTGCTTCGGTGACTTGTTGAACTTCCTGCGAAGAAAACGCGATTCTTTCTACTGTTCCAGACTGGGAGAAGACAGTTACTACAGAAACGTCACGTTACAGCCAGAGTCAGGGTGAGACATGTTAATATATCAGGGTGAGACATGTTGATATAACAGGGTGAGACATGTTTATATATCAGACTCATGCCTCTGTCACTTTGTTTTTGTAAAAATATTCTTTATTAGTGAATATTTTGAAAAAGTTATTTTTAAAAATTGTTTTGCAGAAATGGATATATGGCTATGAGACCTTCAGTCATGGGAGCTATGTCCTCTGATAAACCACACCCACTCCTGTCCTTTGATAAACCACGCCCACTCCATAAAGGTATAGCACTCCAGATTCCAGGATTCTGTTCTGTTCTGTTGTTTTGTTCTGTTGTTCGGTTCTGTTGTTTGGTTCTGTTCTCTTCTGTTGTTCTGTTCTGTTGTTCTGTTCTGTTGTTCTGTTGTTCTGTTCTGTTGTTCTGTTCTGTTCTGTTGTTCTGTTCTCATCCTTGCCTCTCCTCTCCTTGTTTTGTGACAAAACTCATGTGGTGTTCAGTATTGTCCATCTCTCTCTCTCAGGTGGTGCTTCATACTTTGACTGTGATGTGGTCAGTGAGGTTCTGCAGGAAGACGGTTTGGCTCTGGACACTGAAGACCTTCTCAGCTTCTCCTATCAAGTCGCCAAAGGAATGGACTTCTTGGCATCCAAAAATGTAGGTCTCTCCACCTGTTATCTCCTTCTCTCCTCCTGTTATCTCCTCTCCTCCTCTGTCATCTCCTCCTGTCATCTCCTTCTCTCCTGTCATCTCCTTCTCTCCTCTGTCATCTCCTTCTCTCCTCTGTCATCTCCTCTTCTCGTCTGTCATCTCCTTCTCTCCTCTGTCATCTCCTTCTCTCCTCTGTCATCTCCTTCTCTCCTCTGTCATCTCCTCCTGTCATCTCCTTTTCTCCTCTGTCATCTTCTCTCCTGTGGAAGCAATATGATACTTGTGCTCTTTTTTAGCCTCTTGCACAAAGCCCAGGTATCATGTTAACCTCTGACTGTCCAGTCATGGTTCACCTTACAGTTGGTAACCCACAACCACACATTTACAGGCATACCAGCACACATGTATAAGTATGTGAAAAGCTACATGCACATATCATTTTTCTTCACTTGGTTATCTGGTCCTCTACGTTCTTTTTTGTCTCTTCTTATATTTCTTTAGACAGAATTTCTCAGTAACGACTTAAAGTAACAACTGATTTTCTTTGCAAGTTTGTGTAGACAATAATCAACAGTCACAGGAGAACTTGAAGTTTGCATGGTGACTTGAAGCTTCTACCGTTCCATGTGTTTGGGCTGTTGAATCTTTAATGTCCTTTCACCAAGATTTTCAGGAGCTTGTACTGCTGAATAAAAAGGTTTTCTGGGAGCAGCTCTTTTTCTGAGATTTTCTGCACTGCTGAAGATTGTCTGTGGTTCTACAGGAGCTTCATTGTGGTTCTATAGGAGCTTCTGTGTAGTTGTACAAAGAGCTTGTCTGTGGTTCTACAGGAGCATCTCTGTGGTTATACATTAACACGTCTGTGGTTGTACAGGAGCTTGTCTGTGATTCTACAGGAGCTTCTTTGCGGTTGTACATTAGCATGTCTGTGGTTCTACAGGAGCTTATCTGCGGTTGTACATTAGCATGTCTGTGGTTCTAGAGGAGCTTCTCTTTGGTTCTACAGGAGCTTGTCTGTGTTGAGGCTAGGAAAGGGCTCTTCTTCCATCCTAAGCTGGTCAGTTATTGATTGTGGCTGTTGAGTGATTGGGCATTTGTGCTTTAGACATGCAGCTTGTGTTTGTGAGAGCACCTGAGGAATATTATAATCCATTCAAAGTTGATGTCAACCTATAAATTAGTGATTTTAGTTTTTAGGTTTTTAAAACATTTAATGTAATATCTGTATGTATATTGTAGCACAGAAGTGCAAGCAATTGGCCTAATAACTTTGCCAATGTGCTAATTACTTTGTGTCAACCTGTTACATTGTGTCATAACATTCAAAACATATTTGCTATAATCTATATTTAAGTTTGTGTGTGTGTGTGTGTGTGTGTGTGTGTGTGTGTGTGTGTTCGTGTTCAGTGTATTCACAGGGACCTGGCAGCCAGAAACATTCTACTCACACAAGGCAGAGTAGCCAAGATCTGTGACTTTGGACTTGCCCGTGACATCACTACTGACTCCAACTATGTGGTAAAAGGCAATGTAAGTTTCTGCCTTCAGATCTACCTCAATATCAGATGTCTGCCTGTCAAGTGCCACTTCTCTCAACATAAGAATGACTTTTACACTACTGGAGACCTTCTCTAACAGAGCAGATGAACTTTCCACACTGAGCAAAATCACTGAAGCCTTTCGGGTGGAGAATAAGAAGAATCTGTTGATTGTTGTTTTTGTTTTTCAGGCTCGTCTGCCAGTGAAATGGATGTCCCCCGAGAGCATCTTCGAGTGTGTCTACACCTTTGAGAGTGACGTCTGGTCTTATGGCATCTTGCTGTGGGAGATCTTCTCTCTGGGTAGGGATCAGTTCTGTTTCTAGAGCAGATACCATGGTTGGACAGATACATTATAATACATATTTTATAGCATATATAACACATATGAAACATTTAATGTTGAAACCCATAAAATATTAAAATATAATATTCTAATATTTAAACTAGAATATTCTGAACTACTCCAGACCAGCCTGGTTAATGGTCATTTCCTGGTCTATTGTTCATCCAGCTCTTTCTAGGGAGAAATTGAAGCACAGGAGGAGACAGGGAGATGTGGAGGAACTGGTGGAGAACCTAACCATGTGGTGTTGTTGCTTTTTCCCAGGGAACAGTCCTTATCCAGGCGTGCCTGTGGATTCCAAATTCTACAAGATGATCAAGGAGGGATACCGAATGGATTCACCAGAGTTTGCTCCAAATGAAATGTAAGTGTGTGTGTGTGTGTGTGTGCATCTTTTTATTTGCCATTAGGGATTTTGATGGATTTACTGTGAAATACGTGTGAACATTACTGTGAATATATTTTAGAACAGCAAGAGCTCCTCAGTGAATTTAACCTCATTTTGGAAATATGCAGCATTGGTCTGTGTGTGAGTGTGTGTGTGTGTGTGTGTGTGTATGTGTGTGTGTGTGTGTGTGTGTGTGTGTGTGTGAGTGTGTGTGTGTGTGTGTGTGTGTGTGTGT
>JAOYMR010000003.1:12445861-12459803 GCA_025802075.1 Tenebrosternarchus preto
GGGGTTCAGGCTCAGCTTTGCATCAGCTGCATGGAACTGCGTGATTGGGCCTTGTGTAGTCAGGCCATGGTCTGCTAGCGCAGTGCATCATGGGAAGAGAGGTTCCTTTATTCCCAGCACAGCGAGTTCACCAGGCACTAGTGAACAATTATGTCCATGACCTGTTTATTTACTCTCTGTAAAACACAGTCTGTCTTATTTGTTTTCTCTCTGTCTCTCTCTATCTCTCTCTCTCTCTCTCTCTCTCTCTCTCTCTCTCTCTCTCTCTGAGATAATAGCTGGCAGACGTGATGTGATCGCCGTGAGGCCTGAGACGTATTTGTTTGCGCTGGCTGGTTTCTTGCAGTCTAAACTGGTATTGGGTCCCAGCAGCTGCTGCGGATCAAACCACGCGCGGATCTGAGGCTCCACCTGGCAAAACAAGCCGGGTGAGAGGAGCTGACAGCAGTGCTACATCTCTGTTAACGTACGAGCAGTTTACCGAGGCGAACCACCTGATCGGTACGCGGCCGTTTAGCTCGAAAAGCTGTGCAAATGGGGTGAGCTGGTAGGGGAGGGTTGTCTGGTTTTATCTGTGGAAAGGAGATGAGACTGAATTATTGGATTTGGAGTTTAAAGGCCAAACAGTATATTTAGCTAAGGGGATTGTGAGGAGAAGGAGGAAGCGGTTGCCTGGTTTTCAAGGATAACACTTTTGCTGACTTGACCAAAGTAGGGCTTTTATTCTAAACACTGTTTTGATCCAGTGGCAGGCGCTGGTTAGTGCAGACACGCCGCCATCAAGTTTCTGTTCGGCCAGAGCAAGACCGATCTTTCAACCAGCGCTTCCCTTCAGACGACGGCCATGCAGGTTTGCTGTGAGAGCTGTGATGAGTTGGCCGTCGCCCAGCGTTTGGGTTTATCCAGTTTGGGGATTCGGAAAGCCACCTGAACGGTGCTGGCGAGTGCCTGCTCCTGTCCAGTGAAGTCGTCCCAGAAGACACAACGAAGCCTGTGTCTCCATCCCCAGGCTCAGGTGCGTCGTGTTCCCCCACAGCTTGGTGGACCATGGGCCAGACAAAGCCCGCCTCGGGCTCACCTACACCAGGGCACAGAGGCTGGGCGCTCCCTGTTTTCCCCTCCCCCTCCACAGGTGGGTGGGTGTCTAATGAGGGTACGTGATTGGCAGCCGGAGGAGGAGGCTGCCAGGAAACGGGACAGAGATTGCCTCATATCCTGTTTTTGTGAGCTGGGCCACTTAGTTGTGATAGTCCCAGGTGGTGGGGGTGGAGTGGTAGAAGGATCTGGAAAACAGGACACTTCAGATTCGATGTCAGTCATAAACCTACAAGATCCAGACCAATTATTTAAATTAAATAATTTTCTGTTTCTCTTTACACACAAAACAAAGTCAGTCTGCTGCAGATATAATGAACTTCAAGATTCAAGATTCAAAAATCAAGATTCGCACAAATCCATGCAAACTTTTTGCCATCTAAGCACCTTTAGTTACCAACAGCACAGAATCCTAATTATGCATTGGAAAAAGTGTCTGTCGAGTTGTTCTGTGTCCTGTTCCTTTCTCCCTTTCTGAGTGTCATTTTCTCCCCTTTTCCTTTCTCACCACACACAGTGTCCACCACCATCTGCTTATGTTGTTTTCACTGTCTTATGAGATGGAGCACTGTACACATATGGTCTTGGGCGCTTTCATATAGTTCAGTCCCGGTGTTCACTCAGACTCTGCCGGTATCTTCCTGCCTTTCCCAGCGAAATGAATTCTTGACAGTCTTTTTTTGTGTGTGTGTGTGTGTGTGTGTGTCTGGTCAGCAACTCCATCCCGGATTTCAGGCTGTTTTGTCATCGCGTTACTGGTCTGAGGGTTGTCAAAATTGATAAGAATATCTTATCAAATTTAGCCACTAAACAGAACCTTGTCAGAATGTCTTACATTTTATTTTTAGAGGTGGCTGCAGTCAAGGAAAATGAAGGGGAGGGTTATGCAGGTATCCAGCAGCAGCGTAATGACTCTCGGTGTTGGAACTCACGGCCAGCTCTCCCTAGCCTCTAACATACGGCTTTGGAACCTGTGATGGGGCCGTGCGATGCCTGCACGTGCCAGATTGATTCAGATAATCTGGCCGTACACCTGAAGCAGGCCTTGGAACGCCTGCTGTATGCACGATTTCCATGTACGTGGTCACACGGGTACACGGTAACGAGAGCGGTTCGTCCCATCCGGCCCGTGCTGAAACATCCTGCTACCCAGCCCTGCTCCTAGTGGCCCTGAGCTCCCAGCGGGGCCCTCCTCCTCCGAATCACGTGCCTCTCAGAACGCACCCTTCCTCAGCCCCTCTGACTCATGGCCAGAAGGAGCAGGGCAGAGTAGGGGCCCCTGACGAAATGTGTGGATGCGGGAGCCTGCAGATCGGCACGCACCCACCCACAGCCACCTTTGCAGGATAAAAAATTCCCTCTTTTAGAGATGCAGAACACGCAAGGAGATCACATGTGCGATCTGCTTTACCGCTTGTATTAATAATCATACATTCAAGCTTAATGCATGCATACTAATATAATACGACCTCATCCATATACAAGGATGAGCAAATGAACAGATCCATATTCAGTCTTTATCAGATTCTCTTCCTACTCAGAAGCCCCTTAGTCTCCTCAAGCACACAGCATTATTTACTAAACTAGCTTCCTAACAAGTGAGGAGTGATTACCATAAGAATAAATAGCAATAAAAACACCAGCACTGGGGGGATATCCATCATAATTGATGTGTAGCAAAGCAGATTACACACATTAGCGCACACAGCTTTATATATGACAGCACCAACCGAACATGAAAAATTCCGTGGTGCCGGGAGGGGGAGTGGGGGGGGGGGAATAAATGGTGTTTTACTCTCTGGATATTAGGATGCATAGAAGTGATAAAGCAGGCCCTAGAAAGCTTTTTATTTGTCTCTGGTTTCAGAGCAAACCCTCTATTCTGTGTCTCCGTGTTCTGATGACGCTTCTGTTCCGTAATGTCATCGAAGTCAGTTCAGCTAATCCATAACATGCTGTTTGGTTTAGAGAGCCAGTCTGATGAAGAAAAAAAAAAAAAAGTACTGCAATGTTATTCTGTTACATACAGAAGAGGCTGGTTTTTTTTCCAACACCGCCGGCTAACGCAGATGTTCATTATGGTGTTATCAAATGCCTGTGAAGCTGTTTATAGATAAGAATAAATGAGTGGGTATTAAGGTCTGGAGAATTGCTAGCAAATTGCATACAGTCCTCAACCCAAAATGTGTCCTTTATTATAATTATTATTATTATTGTTGTTGTTGTTGTTGTTGTTATAAACAGTATTATTATTATTACTCTCTTTATGTTTCAGAATTATTTCAGAATTTATATGGGGAATATCGTGGACTCTGCTTGGTGTATATGTTCAAAAGCCAGCATTTGTTAATTTTATTTGCCTCAATGAAAAGGTAATATTTTCTTACATTTGTTTCCTGTGATTTAATTAATCTGGGATGGTTTTAATTTGGACCATCATCCTCATAATTACAGGACTAATTAATTGTTCTTTAACTAGACCAAATCTTGGTTGTGTTTGTGAGCTGAAACCCTCTTCAGAAAAGTGTCATTAGTTACACACCCACTCTCAAACCCTCTAAGTCACACTTCAGATTAATCACCCTTAGCACCACAAAGGTAATGAAATATTCCAGTGCTCATTCCTCTGATAATAATTCTGCCCGTTCTGACCAAATATGGAAGATGAAGCTCTCACATCATATCGTATCATATTTAAATAATCCTTTTTTGCATTACTAAAAAAAAAGAGATTACAAAACAGTTTACCTACTCTGACATCAAATAAAATAATCTGTTGTGTTCAGCTGTCTGTACAAATCGCCAAATGTTGTTAAAGCTCTCAATTATGTGAATTTATTAAATGTGTGAAAATCACACTAAATTATTTGTCATTCTAAAATCAGTTCCGAAATGATATTGCATATCCTCCGATAGCAGGATAGTTTCACAATTTGATCTTTTTGTACAGATCCGTATGTAGCTCCTAGGATTTTAGTTTTCCCAGGCATATTCATATATCAAGGAAGAGAGTCTGGATTTCATTAGAGTCTGTTGTAGATATTTCTCAGAACATGCAGAATCATAGACTTGTATGAATTATTAGTGCTCTATGTGTACTAATGAAGGGGATTTTTATTTACACAGTTTTTAAAGAAAAAATTCTTATTATTTTTTTAGATATCTTTTGTTTCTATTTTTCTTTGTTCGAGTGAATTCTTTTTGATTTTTAGTACATGACTGTGTATTCGGTAGTTGCCATCTTTGTAGTGAAAAGCTTGTGTCTGGGAGTTTTTTAAGACTATTTTTTCTTGTACTGCTTGTGTGTTTTTATGAGCTGCGTTAAAGCACACCTCAATAGCAACAAAACAGAAAACCCTAATTCTGCTCCAACACTGACCTCTAGTGGCCACTGCTTTTTGTCCCCACTGACAAAAATGAAATGACCTTTTATCAGATTCAGTCACTCACACACATACCTATAACGGCTTCAACTGTCATGTTCAAGCTTCCACTTCTTCCCTAATGATGTTACAATTGCCCACTTGCCATACTGGCACTGAAGAATTCCTTTAATTGGAATTTCAAGAGTTTTCCCCTCTTATAATCAAGTCTCTCAGGAATACAGAGCTGACTGAAGCCTGTAGGCTAACACAGTCAGAGCAGCAGACAGGTTTTGGATTCCTTTTTTGAGCATTACTACTGCCAGAATTTTTTTATACCAGACACATAAATGCAGCTACATTTTCAAGATATAGTATCACCTACAGCATGTCTCAGGAAACCGACACGTAAACTACACAAACTGCGCCTTTATTGTGTTTACAACCACATTTAAAGGGGATATTTATTAATGCCTTTAAGTCCTCTACAATCATGAATATTGTATATCTGTCCCCCTATTGACCCCCACGCTCACGATTCCCTCTGTGTGTCCCAGCACCTGTTAGCTCAGTCCTTCTGTCTCTCCATCATTCTCTCCATCAGTATCCTCCTCTGTTGCTCTGTGCTCGCCTCGTCACCCTGCCATGCCCCGCGTGGCCGTGGAGATGTGCTCAGATCTCTGGAATATGGTAAAACGGCGGGACGGTGCACTGCAGGCTGTAATAGACGTAATAGGGTCAAGACTCTGCATTTAATAAACAATTACCCATTAATAATGCATAGGTCCATCTCTAAAGGGCCCGGTGGTGGCCCGCTGTGGGATGAATAATGCACAGAGCTGTGGTCAAACGGACCGGCCCACGCAGCGCCAATTATCTCTCCGTGGTAACGAGCCTACAACCCCACCCACCCCACCCCCACCTCCAAACCTGCCAACGGAACCCGTGCGCTCTCTCTCACGCTCACAGGGACATCCAGAAGAGTGACGTAGGGCCACAGGGCCCAAGCCATCGCCCGCGCGCACACGCGCGCTCGTGGATTAAACTTTCATTTCATCTTATTTTATTTGCCTGATTTCCCTGCAGTGCTCAGAGGGAGGCCGGCTCTGTTATAACGGCCTGTGCCTTCGGACCTGTCGCTCCCATTTTGAATTACAAATCAATCACCGGGTCCCATCCACTGCCTCCCCAAGGTCACTCAGATTAGCAGAGGTTATAGTGTAGAGTGGCGGTCTGGCCGGCAGATTAGCATAGTGCGGTTCAGGGTTCTGAATTAAGCAGAGACACGGGCCTCGCCACACCGACCGGCACTGATCTCTATTTGAATACGGAGGCGCAGAGTGGCTAGCCAGGCGGCTTGAAACCAGGACCATGCGGATCAAACGTGGAGCAAGCGCAGTTAAACGGGCCCGTTAGCTCGGCTTGCCCACAGCCCTTAGCGGACGGGGCTCTGCTCGACAGGTTCCCACAGGCTCTCGCTTACTGCCGTTAACGAGATAATCGGCTGGACCTGCGCACCCCGCTCAGAAACGCTACATATGTGATGAAGGCTGTGTATAGCACTGCAGATGTAAGCAGACAGCCTTTAATGCAGTTTCCTTTGTTCAAATAACTTTTGTGAATTCACACCTGCCTAAGTATGAAGGGTGCAATTATTCTAATCCAATTATTAGTTATGTTTGTTTTTCAATGTGTTGAACTTGAATGTGAAATTCAAGCGTTGTCATTTTGCATGCGTTATCGTCACCCATGTTTTAATATTGTCTTACACAAGGTAATGTCTTTAAAATAATTACTATTAATAACATATTTAAATAAATAAATTAATTTCCCATTATGAAAACAGATAACCGGCTAATTAAACAGCAATGTTTAGATCGCTCATATTTTATGAATTGCCAAAATAATTGCATACATTATATAGTATATGAGTTACTTAAGACAAAAATGTATTATAAATGCATTAATAATGCATTAATAATACATTTATACTACATTTATAATACATTATAAAATGTATTTAGAAAATCCAGCTTGACCCAGTGCTGGGTCAGTATTACACATCTCCAGCAGTGGGTTAGAGGAATCTAGCCATTCAAGTTTCATATTCAACACCACATCATTCTTTCAAGGCAAATGTTTCATGAACAGTTATAATTACGGTAATATTTGCATTTCTTTAAAGTTATTTAGCACGATTAAATAGTGCTATTTAAGATTAGCAGGTTAAAACCCATATGTATGAAGCAATTATTTTAAAATACATTTATTTATAACCTCAAAAGAAACAAGAAGTGAAAGAATAGGTGTCTAACCTAAGGACATAAATAAATAAAAATGTGTGCCAACAGAAAAAGCAATTCTGATCTAAACGCACCCCCCCCCCACACACACACACACACACACACACACTCCCAAATCAGAAATCCAAGCCTGGGTTTAAAGCATAGCACCTATGCACCTTCCTGCTTCGTGTAGAAATTCCAACACACACACACACACACACACAAAGAAAGACCTTTTTATAATATATATGTTTCTTACAGGTGCCTTTTATAGATTTACTGTTGCAGGCTGTAGGCCATCTGTTGCTTTTCACTATTTAACCGCCACTCTAGAGTCTTCCTCACTACTCTTTGATCAGACATTATTCAGATTATGGACCATATTCCCACTGTAGTGACACTTACCTAGTGAGTGTTGTGCTGTATGAGCACTTCAGACTCAGCAGTGTTCAGAGTTCTTCAAATGTTCAAATGTTATTTGTTAGTCCAACCCGTGCAACTGTTGATATCTTACTGTTTGACAAATGTTGTTTTTTTTAACGTAAAGCCCATTGAGGTGTTTGGTGAGTTTTAAAGTAGTGTTCCCAAGCCTTTTAACCAAATTTGTATCAGCTTCATCGGTAGAAAATTTTCAATTACAATGGACAAAATTGCAATGTTTTTGACTTAAGTTAGAAAACAACAGAAAGCCCCATTAACTGGAAAGAGACTGATGGACAATGCCTGAGTGAAGTTGGTGAGAGAGCCTTGCAGTGCCTGGCCACAGGCTTCCATTATATGTGCTCTTCGTCTTCCATTTTTCCTCTGTCTGTTATTTAGCAATTAAATATACACCTCACAAGTTCATGCTATGTTCAACATGTAACAGATTAAATACTTAGAAATCTGGGGTCAGTAGTAAGTTCTGTTCTATAGTTTTCTCTCAGCTTTCATAGGTTGAGTAATAAAACAAAAAAAACATGGCAATTTTGGTTGTTTTAATGTGTAAGTATAGCCTTTCTTATACTAGATTTTCTCTACACATTTGCCCCCAAAAGAAGAGACACTAGTTTGACAGGCAGAGCAACGATTCCCCCAGTGACTTGTCTTCATGATAGATCATTTGGGTAAGGCAACAGATGGACTGTCTCGAACTACACGCCCGTAGCTATATGTTTATAATAAAGTGGGTGGTGAGTGAATATCTTGGTATACATTTTTAACAACCAGCTACAAATTAGATTCTTTACAAGAGCTGAATAGCTTACATCTTAGCTAGACGACACCAACACCTTTTATTTTCCACAGGATCTTTTGGGTATCATTTCGTATTAAACCTTGAGTCAGCATTAAACTAGCTAGCCAGTTAGGCTACATGAACATTTGGGCTAGCAAATTAGCTAATTTTTAAGATGATTTAAACCTGATTGTATATTAAAGTTTTGGGAGTTATATGTAGGTCCGTATGGTAGAACTGTTGCCTATTTAAAAAATAGTTTAATCTGTGAATTAATATAAATGCCTTAGATAATGTTTAAAATGGTTTAAGTGTTCCTTGTTCACAAACCTGAATGGCTAACTAGGTGTTTTTATATAGCTAGTTCTTACAGAATACTTGTGAGCTGCATTCAAAACGCGTTTGTACATATTACATAGCAGGTTTCATTGATTATTAAAATATTATTCACTTGATTTTAAAATAACCCTCCAAATGACCAAGGTGGGTTAAGCCAGTGCTGGATCTACCCAAAGATCTACCCAAAATTATTTTAAAAGTGCAATTATTTGACAAGATGTCTGAAATAACCTCAGATACACAGTATTTGCTCCATTTGAACCAATAACTTTTTAACCTTTTACAGTTTATGAGTAATTAAATGAAACGTTTTACACCGAAATTTAAACAGTGAATACTTGAGCTTCTACAATATAGAGTGTGGTAAGTGCTTGCAGAACATAAAGTATTTCCAGTTCTTAGATGTATAAAATGTGAATGCTGCTAAGCCTATGTCCATTCATTATGATCTTGCAAATATATGTATAGCTGTATTAATATGCGCTCATACATATGCACAGCAGGACTGGAGCTGTGAATGTCCTCTGCCTGTGATTTCTTTTTCAGGACGAATGTTTTGCTGGAGATCACTTCCAAATTAGCATTAAAGAAACCTCCCGGCTAGATGACAGCATACTGCTTGCCCCATGCCAAACTCCACTATGCTCCCTCTCTCTCTCTCTCTCTCTCTCACTCTCTTTCTCTCTCTTTCCTGTAAGTGTTTGGAGGGGGGGGTACGTGTGTGTGTGAGTGTGTGTCCGTGTGTGTGTCTGTGTGTGTTGGGAGTGCTGTAGATTCACTTTGTCCTAATGACACACTCCTCTCTCCTCAGTTACATTCGTCCTCTGACATCCTGTCCTGCTCTGGCTGATTTAAAACACACTCTGCTCAGCCTCGGCTTTATTGTGGAGCACAGTGCAGCCCGAGACACCTTTGGCCCCGCCGTCTCCATCTGTAGCACATCTGGAAGTGTGCGCTCAAATAATTGGAAGTCAATTTGTTTGAAGTTATGTTTTTGGCATCTGGTTCAATTCAATCGAACTGTCTGGAAATTGCATTGCAGGGTTTTATAGCACGGGGCCCAGCTGGGTTTTCATCTCTTTGTATTACGTTGTTAATACGCCGCTCTCCAGCCAGTGACGTGAGACTCGGTGCGGTACCCCTGGGGTGCGGTCCTCATAAACACAGAATAGCGCCACAGTTCCAAAGATGTTGAGATGGCTGGGTATGGTGTAACGGAGAGGGCCAGGGAGTGGGCGTGCATTAGCGCTCACCGAGGGTCACAAGAGGATCTACAGTCCTTCCTCACTCATTAGTCTGAAAGCAGCACTTCATGCTGCCGAATTGATTTATGAACTGAGATGGTTTAGTTTGTGTACTTGCTTTTGTGACAGTCACTGTTTAATGGGAGAGAGTGATAGCGTTTGGAGAATATAGAAGAGGTGTGTGTGTGTGTGTGTGTGTGTGTGTGTGTGTGTGTATATTGAGGTAGAAGCCAGGACTAACTATCAGAGTTGCCTGTGGCAGCGCTGCCAGGTAAGTGCTGTGTGAAGGCTCTTGGGAGCTTCATACACACCGTATCAGCACTCGCTGAGGATGCTGGGATAGTTCCCTTCACCCTGACAGCCTCTCACAAGCCCGGGCTTTTAGCACTCTGCACTTTAACAGAAGCTTTAATATGCAGGGAATGTTAAGTTGTGTGGCTGTTCATTTTGTTGAGCAGTTCAATCCGTTAAAGCCCCCTTTGCTTTTCTGTTCAGGTTTAATGTGAATGTAAATTGGATGGAATGGGTAGCAGACTACAGATGTTGAAGTCCGTTTTGAGAAGTACGTTTTGGCCATTTACTTTGGCTGCAGTGATTATGGAGAGGCATGAGATGCTGTGCAGTATGAGACATGACACAGTGTATTATCTCCATCTACTGGTGAATTAAGGGAGTGAACACAAAGTGGACCGACTATACACAAGACAACAAACAGCTTCAGGTAAGATCAGTATAAAAGTCTCAATATAATGCATATTGCAACAGTCATGGCAACAGGTTTTATATTCTTTGAATAAAAAAAGCTCTGTGTGTGTGTGTGTATGTGTGTTTTCAGGGTGTTTCAGATGTGAACTTCTTTAATAATGCCCAAATCCTTTATGCCCACCTTTAAGTAGAGGAGAGTTAAATGCTGTTTCTGAAATAATGTTTGTCTTTGGATGTGCACCAATAATCGCATCATCCAGCTGTAGACGGTGTGGCCTGTTCGTGACGTTTCATCTCTGCTGACACTGCAGTAAATGCAGTTCTACCAGACCCACTCTTCCTCAAACTCGTCTCCAGCTGCAGTCATGAAGGGAAAGAATACCTGCTGACAGCATATTCACAGTAATTTGATACGGTTCAAGGAATTTTTTTAGGATGCTAACGCTTCATCTCAAGATGCAGAGTCTCACCTCAAATGACACCTGTTTCTCATTGCTGGCTTGGCCCATATCCAGTCTGGTAAATGGGAGGGTCTTTTCTAAGCAACTTGTATTTGAAATTGTTTCCAGTTCAAATTTAAACACTGGGAGAGGAAAATATATATTTGTTGTCTGAAACGTCTCCTTTCGTTGCTTTAAAAAAAATAAATAAATAAAAAAGCAAGATAGGATCACAGTGCTAGGCTCAGCACTGTTCTTATAAACATTGAATTTTTTCTGTTTACATTAATCAAATTGGAATATATTAAAGCTCTGTACTGGAAGATGTAGAGGACCTCTGAAAGTGGCTGACAAATAGGAAAAGTTGAAATGCACTCATGAAAATTAATTCATAAGGCTTTCCAGGGACTCTCTGTGTTTTCCTTTTAATGAAAATCCATATTTACTTTCTGTAATTGCATTGGCCAATTACCCGTATACATCACTCGACACTTTGTAGTGAGGTTGTCTGCATTTGATAACGATACGGTGGTTCAATTTTATTTTCCAGCCATCGAGGAGACATATGCCAAAGCTTTTGATTTCATTATGGAGGAACATATAAGCTAATAACATTGTAAAACATTAATTTCACCAGTCTTTGATGAGGAACACAGGCCAGCCAATGAGTTGCATTGACATGTTTTTCATTCTGCAGTGTTTGTTGTATTATTAATGCATTATATCATTTTGAATTTGACTACAAAAATCTCGGCTAATGAAATTTCGCTTCAGAAGATTTAGATACTGCCATATAGTACTGAAACAAGTCAAATGAAACTTAAAAATAAACGTAAGTAAAGAGACCTCCAAAACCGCATAGGGGAAAAGCGGAAGTATTTATGAGGGTTCATATGTAATGCAGGGTAGGATGTGTGCTTTTGGGCCAACCACCAACCTGCTCATCAGCTTCATAATGTGACCTCTGTGTCGTGGAGACCTGCAGCTGTATTTCAGCAGCCCTCCTGCTCCTCCGTAATTGCGGCTGTTTTCTGCATTGCTTGGGGGAGGGGGCAGGGTGGGGGTCATCCTCATCAGTGGTCAATCAGGATGTCACTCAAATCCAGAACCTCTCAGCTGACTGTTCTTCAGACAGGCCAAGACCTCATCAGTCCCACAGCTATACGAAGCATAATCAGCAGATTGTGTGTGTGTGTGTGTGTGTGTGTGTGTGTGTGTGTGTGTGTGTGTGTGTATGCCTGTGAGAATGAAAATGTCTCAAAATCATTTATACTTAAAATATTGTGTTTTGTATGTTTTAAGTATTCAGTTGAGACTCTTGTGAATTTTTTTTTTTTTGTAGTTAAGTTGATTTTTTTTTTTAAAGATTTAGATATTTGTTTAGTAGACATTCAGCTTACGGAATGAGAGAAAATCAGGCCCAATTTATCAAAAAGGGGTTTACTGTATTTCCCCCATCCCCAAAAGTTATAAAAAAAGATTCCTGTTAGATTGTCTAAGGATTTTTGTTCATGACAATACAGTGATTAAGATATATAAATACATAAATGCATCGTCCTTAAAAAATACTTTTACGAACCAAAACGATAAAAAGGCATGTTAGGGGTTTGGACACTTATTGTACATGTATTGTTTCTTCTTTAAAGTGTTTATAAAGCAAACCAGTTTTGCTTAAGGCACTTCAGCGATACAAAAAGAACCTCTTCTTGTTAGTTGTCCTTATGAATGCCATTATGTTACGTTTTAGAAATATACAATTTTCATATTCCATTGTACGTGTTCATATTCCATTGAACATCTGTCCGTCAGACACAACAGGCTGTACAGTAGATCAGCAAGTCAAGTCAATTCTCCCTTCTTTTTTTTTTTGTTTTTTTTTTTTAGTTTTTCTTTCTTGGATGTGCACAAAAGACTCAGAGACTCGTCTCCCTGTTTCTGTGGTCCAGTGCAAGAGCGGGAGGTCCATCGGTCAGCGTGCGCTGAGCCCTGTGCCTGCTCCTGTCGGGAGCGCTGTGGGGTGGCCAGGTGTCTGCCGTCGGGCGTTTGCAGGCCACCCCCCGGTTAGTGGCCGTCTCCATCGTCCGTGCTGAAGCTGCTCCGTCGGCTGCTCCCTTTGGACGCAGCAGGAGAGGAGGCCGAGAGCAGGGGGTCGGCGCCGAACGGCGACAGCGCCTCCTCCATGAGGAGCTCGTCCAGTCGGTGCTCCTCTTTCAGCGTGGTGCTGAAGAAGTCCGTGAAGTGGGAGAGCGGGTCCGAGAAGGTGGTGGAGGTGTCGGCCTGTTCGCCGGAGGAGCCGCCTCCTCCTCTTCCTCCAGAGAGGATGGCGGGCAGGGTGCTCCTCTGGACATACTCTACGCCGTTTACCTCCTCCTGGGGGTAAAGAGGAGGCTGGGTGGCCGGCGGGACCTGGGCCACAGGAGGCACCAGAGGGGCCTGAGCCGTCTGCTGCTGTTTGAGGAGGTGAGAAGAGATCTCCACTGCTCCCAGAGCATTGGGCAGACCATGAGCACGAGCCTGGATCTCCAGCTCCTGTTGAAGACACACAAACATATACCGGAAGATCAGACATGAGCTGTTCTGCTGTGGCCAAATGTCTCTTCAGGATCTGAGGCTCAGGCCTCTGTAAACTGCTTTAACAGTCAGTGATGGACAGAGTTTATCTTCTGCGCAATCATTTGGTCGAGGGCTGGCTGGCCTTTTAGAACGGTTCTGCTATAAATATGACAGGGAGCAGCCAGTGTCTCTTAGCTGTGTACCAGAGAGACGTACAGGGTAAGAAGGATGCTTATATGCATTGCACTATATGTGAGTCTGTGCACATAGAAAGATGAGGCTCAGTATCTGCTGAATGGGGAGATTCTGGATAATTACTTCAGAAGCTAATTGCGATGTCTCTGTGTGCGAGGGCCGCTCCGAGTATGTCAATATCACGGGAATGCGATGCGTAATTTCAGATGAGGGAGGACGAGAGACTCGGCTTTTCTGCATTATTAGGCCTCATAATCGAATTCCAGGCTCATTCGTCTCCTGACAGAGCTGTAGCACCCTATTTATTAATCAGGTAATTACCTCAGCTAGCTTGGCTCCAAAGCAGGAGGGGAGGCACTGTTGGAAACATCAGTAAGATGAGCTGCTCAGCTGTCTGAGTTGGGGGGGGGGCGTAGTGGACGAGGGCCAGAACGTGAGACAAGAGCCCGTGTCTGTCCAAATTTTGCTTCAACTATTTTATCCCACTCTGTACCTGTACATATTAACA
>JAOYMR010000003.1:12486937-12502287 GCA_025802075.1 Tenebrosternarchus preto
CTCTCTCTCTCTCTCTCTCTCTCTCTCTCTCTCACACACACTCTCTCTCTCTCTCTCTCTCTCTCTCTCTCTCTCTCCCTTTTTTCTCCTCGTTTCCAGGATCGCAGACAGAGCTGGTGTGTAATTGCTGATTCCCGGTCCTGGTCAAATTTGAAGATCGCCTGAAGTAGCGCGGAGTGTCTGGGGTGGTGGTAGTGGGTGGTGTTGGTGGAGGAGGAGGAGGGGGGATATACATTCCAGGGGACAGTGCCTGGTTTAGCCTGCAAACCATTTGAGACAATTGTCTCTGTCTGCACGTGACTTGAGTCTGTGTCTGTGTTGGCCACTATTTGTATGGAAGCCTTTCTATAACTCAGTGGGTCTGTATTCTTCCTGAACAATAGAGGTATTTCATATAGGTAATAAACTAACAAGGCCTTTTTCAACAAGATAATAACAGTAAACATAGCTTTTGTCACAGCCACCAACTCTGTCATTTTGCACTAATTGGCAAATTTCTTGCTTAAATATTTCAAGTAATTTATCAATTAATGCTCTTAGTAATACTTAGTGGTGCACACAGTGAAAGCCTATATTTGGACCTTAACGAATGGCTAATGCCAGAGGCACTTCGATATTACAGTCTCTAAAAAGACTGTTCCCACCACAGTGTCTGCAGTGTTTTTTTTTTGTTTTTTTTTTATTTCAGTTCTGCTCTCTCACTAACGGTTTACTGTGGGCGAGTAAACCTGTGCAGATGAAGGATGAAGGAAAAGACTGACACACGCTCAGCCTTCGTCAGGACGCAAGTCTTCGGTACACATCACTGCAGCTCTGGCCCAGCCTGTGTGTGAGTTAGAAAACAGGGGGAGAGAGAGAGGTGGAAAAGAGAGGGAGGCAGTGTGTCTGCGTGTTCCCTCAGGATGTGTTATAGCCTGATGGCCTCCTTTTTCCCCATGGGCCTCATTAAAAGGGTTCCAACAGGAAGAGCACCGTGTGACGCCTTTCCACCTCCACCAACCAGCCTTTCAGGCGCGTTGTGTCCTCAGCTGAAGGCCAAAGCAGGGCTCAGAGCCCAGCGTCCCCTCTCCCCCGCTCTCTGCCCCGCACCCGCTCACACCTGACTGCCAGCCGCTCACGGCGCTTTTGTCGAGAGCCTTTCGACTGGAGGCTCCTATTTATTTGCTCTTTTCACCACTAATTCTTTTTTTTCGGTGTGTCTGTCTCTTGTTCCCCTCGGGAGCCCTCCGCTGCCTCTCTGTGTCCGGTCCGTCAGTCACTGAGCTGGGAGAATGGACAGGCTGAGAAAGAACTGCCCTCACACACTCGGGCAGACATAAAGTACCTACACACACCTAGCAGGAGCTCAGAGTAGATAAGGTGCATATTGAGCTTCATTCTGGAAAATGAATAGCACGAACAAGTTCTTTTGTAATAGTTTTTTTGTCTGAGCAGCAGTTAGTGACAGTTTTCTCTTTTTTCCTTCCCTTATTCTTTCATTTTTTTTTTTTAATTCTCCAAAACCAGTCAGCAGTTAAACTTCTATGGAACAGGGCAGTGTGGAACAGATCACTGCGCTGAATTTCTCTGCACATTTGTTTGTTTGCCATCAAACCCAATGCATTCTGATGCACTGGCCTGATGAGAAAGATGTGAGAGGGTCACCCATTGCTGACTCTCTCCTCATGCTTTCTCCAAAGTTGAAGTTTTGTCAGAGCTTTATAGACACTGACACCAAAATTTGCTTCAGAAAACGGGCCAAACATGTCAAAAGTAGTAAACCAAAAGAAAAAAAAAAAACAATAGTCCTTGCACACTTCTGTTCAATTGATGAACAACCGTTTGCCTTTCTGCATGATTTTTGAAGTTGACGATGTTGCCACCTCATTTCAGTGCACAACTATCAATGTGCATGATGGTCACGTCTGCAAGAGCCTGAATCAGCCTTGGGGTGGTTGACTACCTCTCCCAGACGGACAGGGAGTCGGCGGGGTGTGTGTGTGCGTCTGGACAATGCCCCTCTTGAGCCCATCTCACTTGAGAGAGAGAGAGAGAGAGAGAGGCAATAGAGAACATGGACCCCTGGCCAATAGCCAAGCGGCGAGGCTGTCAATGTCATCTCTGACTGGTCAAGGGCGGGCAGTGCCTCATCTTCTGCCGAACCTTGACTCAGGCACTGATTGGACGAGGAGAGTGGAGTCACGCCTGCGGCCGGGACCCCTCGCACAGCCCGGCCGACCGCGGCTTGGGTCACGTCTGGAGAGATGCACTCCAGCAGCCACTCGGTGGCTGGAGAGCATGGAGAGCTCCTTCATCAGCACGTCATCACAATAGCACTCCACACAAGAGCAGCGCCCCCTGGAGCCGGCCACCGCCGCCAACGAGACAGTTCACTTGATCCTCCCTGCTATTAAGCAATAGCAAGTCTGAGAACAAACACCAAGATTTCCAACTTGTGCCCTTTGTGAACTTAACTGAGTTCGAACTTAACGAATTTTATATTGTGTGGCTTAATGCTGGATAGGTGTTTAGGTGCTCTACCACTACCTACCACAAGAGGTCATTGTATTCTGTGTATTTACTGTAAATAGTGCTGCCTCCCAATCGCTTGCCGTAGATTTATGTGTAGTTCAAGAACATTAAAAGAATATGTGAGTAACGCATCTCCTGAATGCCTTGTTCAGTTATGCAGCCAATTACCTGCAGACCTAAATCAGATGTTTTGGGGAAGACACAGCTGGATCAGTGCAGTGCAGTGCTTTTGAGACAGATACAGAGATGCACTATCATCTGCTACTGTGTGTTCATGTCTGACCTAATGGTTACAAAAGGGAGGACAGGAGGAAATTGTGCAACAATACACAGAAGTCTGAAATGACAAACACAACAATCCCCCCCCCCCAAACCCACCCCACGTAAAAACCGCAGAACGAACACTTCTGCTGGGGTCCACCTAACTCCACCTCCACCTCTGTACACAACCCCTCCCCCCATAATGAACACTGCACACTTCATACTGCACGCTGCACACTTCATACTGCACGCTGCACACTTCATACTGCACGCTGCACACTTCATACCGCACGCTGCTTTAATTAAAAAAAGTCCACCCAACTCCATGTCAGCCTCCATATCTACACATAGCCCCCCTGCTAAGCGCCACTACTGTAATCAACATTAATTCCTGCCACACAGCCTTTGTAATATGGTGTCAGTCATCGTGAAAACAAAACATATACCTCAGTGTCTGTTGTGCTGGTTGTTTCCTCTGGTCTTGGTGTGCAAATCAGCCATATGGAGGTTAAGAGCACTCCCAACACTCCCAACACTCCCAACACTCCCAGCACTCCCAGCACTCCTGTTTCTCTGGGGTGCTCCTCTCCATTACCCCATACCCCGATTCCATCTGCACACCTCATTTTACACTGGCCAGTCACTGTATGTCCATCACATGTTTGTGGTTGTTGACAAAACCCAGTGCCCCACTTAAATATACCAGGAAAAACCCAGATACTCTTTATCAGTGACTTCTGCTTTTTACAAAATGCCCGTATGTCTTACTTCAGGATTATTATTTAGTATAAAGTGCTTTTCATACCTATGTGCTCCACACACTATGTGCTCCACACAATGTTCATCCACATTCAGATTTCACTGTATAGACTAAACGTAAAAGTCCATTCTACTCTGCTTACTCCCGTGCAAACCCACGCTCCACATGTCACCATGTGAGTCACTGGAGAGCCCAGCCTGAACACCACGCTGTCCTTCATCTGCACACCTCCATACACGCCGAGCGCAAAGAGCCCTCTGCCCCTTCCAAACAGCCCCCTGCATGTGGGCAAAACACCCCGTGATCAACATGACGCGAGACGGACTTCCTGAACGTATCAAACAACATATCTGATGACTCTCCAAAAAGAGGAAGCATCTTTTATTGGAATGGTATGTTTTTTGCTGTATCACTCTATGGTTATACAACAAATAACAATCACAGTTCCAGGAACACCCAGCCCAGCTCAGGATGACACATTAACTATTCTAACAAAGAAGGTGCAAAATCATGTCAACATGTATAGTGCTGCTCTATTATTAATATGATTAGTATCGCTGTTATTTGTTTTTAAAAATTATTTTGCAACAATATTCTCTTTTCATCACGATTAGGCAGCTGAAGTGATTGTTAATTAACGATCTTTCTAGAGTACAATGGATTGTCCACTATTCAGGCTATTTACACCAAATATATATTTACTTTAAATTCTGTGTAGTTTTTCTACAGTTATCCACAAATGTCTTATAAAATAAGGGCACTTATTTGATAAGCCCAGCTGGCTCCCTCTCATTAATTATGAATTAGAAAAGTATATGCGTATGTTTATGAAAACAATCATTTTCATTATAAATACATATAAGCATATATTTATGACAACAGTCTTTTTCATTTATTTCATGTCACCAGCATAGCACACTGCTCATATCACATTGTCTTCCCAAAGTCAAATTATACCAAACGAATTGCATCAAATATTTTAACACAATGAAAAAGAGTATGTTCTCTTAGCTGTAAGGCATTTGTTTTATAAGCATTCACCTAAATGCATCTACTCCACTCAAATAGACAACTTAATATTGGCAAGTTGTTTCCTAAACCCTGTCCATCTCTGTCCTTCCCATCCACACCTACCTCCTCTCTGTGCTTCACCTTCAGAACTAATGATAACATTACCTGTAGTAGCGTGACATGACACGGAGAGTTGAACTGTTTTGAGTAGAGCAAGTGCCCTTACCTTTAAGAGGCAGGAGGTCTGAAGAAGATAGGTCTTCTCTGCTGAACATGAGCTTGGCCTTTCTAATGCTGGCATATAAAGCTTCATCGGTTTCTCTTTTTAGCATAGGGAAGTTTCTACACCAACATCACTACATGGGTTGAACCAATTATAAAACTTGACATGTGATTGTTGTCTATTACATAAGAAATTATTATACATCTGAACTGTCTTAACTTAATTTGTTTTATATATAACACATGTTTATAGACCAATTATATTTTAATTCTTTTTGTCAGGAAGCTGGGAGCATAATATTTATGTTAAACAAAAATTTGCTTACATTTCTAAATTAGTTTTAATCTTTGGGTTTTGTTCTACATCTAAATAATAATGCCATTATTAAATGGGTGTTCCTAGGTATCTACAGACCATACTCTCCCAGTACTGGGATCTAGAAAGTGTAACTGGGAGTCTGACTAAGGACTGGATATGGAATAGAGATCCCATGAAATTAAGATGGAAACAGAGTGCAGTCAAAAAGAAGCACTGAAATGCAAGAGCATACAGCAGTATTGGAGGAGACATAGAGGACTGCTTAGTGGAGCACTCCCTGGTGGAGGAGTCTTCAGCTCGGGGAGGTTTAGACAGAGGCCATGATTGGTTAAAACACAAGCGCCTCAGTGTGAACCCACAGGCCACCGGTGCCCCGATGTATCTGCATAATGACAAATAATGATTCGTTCCTTCAGCATCATCAGATGAGGATCAGTATTTGATTCTTTCACTTAATGGAAGAAGGGTGTGTTTATTCACAGCGAGGCCTTTTTTTCCTGGGCGTGTAGAGCCACTTGGCTCTGAGGAGGGGACAGAGAAACAAACAGACACCCTAAAAATCAAGCTCCTCTTTATGACAGCCTTGGGGAACTGAGATTCTAAAGCACTTCATTAATCTCTTCACTCTGCAGACCTGCTCCTTGAGAGGATGTACTAAAACAGCAATCACAACTCAAGCATTCTAATGGAAGAGGAGAGGAGAGAGGAGAGGAGAGGAAAGAGGAGAGGAGAGGAGAGGAGAGAGGAGAGGAGAGGGATGGGATGGGACAGAACAGGACAACACAGGACAGAAAAAACAAGGACATTAGAGAGGACAAAAAGACGTCATAAGAACTAGTCCTGCCAAGGTCAAAGTTCATTCCTTGAGACTGAAGATGGATGAACACATGCCTATTGTCTCAGTGAAACACTGATACATTATTGTCCAGGAGACAAAATGGAGATACAGTGAATCATTCTGATATCGTGCAACAGTGTATTCAAAATCTGATTGACAGCCGCCAGTTAAAGACAAACATGATTGTTTTCCAGTAAATATAAATAAATTTCCTGTTGAATAACTTGTTTATTACCATGGCAGAGTGGTGTGTGATTCTGAGACAGGCAACAACAAGACTTCCTTCCTTATGCAGAGCCTCATCACGTGTTTGTGTGAGTCACAAATGCTTAAAAAGCCATTCATGCCAAACAAGACCTGAGTCATGTATGGATGCTGTCTATAGATGACTTATGTATTATTTATGTATTTAAATGGTCATCATAAGTCGCTTTACTTATAATCAAACCACTTTTTGCACCATCTTGCAAGCTTGTCTGATGTGTTCAGTTGAATTAGTAATCAGCTTAACGTTTGATTCTTGAAAGAAATCAGCTCTGATGAGTATTTTTCTTCCTCTTTTATTTTTCATGAGGCACTGGAAACATTGCTTTCCCACTGCTAATTCAACCAATGTTGACATTTTATTTGTCTTTCTAAATTCTGCTGAATGTGAGAACACTGCCCTGCCACTGGAAGGAGGAGTGACAGAAAGAGAGAGAGAGAGAGAGAATGTACAGCTCTGATGAGTTCACCATTGTTTTTGCTTCAGCCCAGAAGAGACTTGGAACGTTTCTGCTCACTGCAGAAATCAATGTGAAAGACTCTTCCATTGTCATAGAAGCTGACATCAGGTCATTCAGTGTCGTTTGGGTAAACAGAATATTCCGTCAATGAGCTGTTTTTGTGTGTGTGTGTGTGTGTGCGCGCGCGCGTGTGTGTGTGTGTGTGTTTAGTGTGTGGTCTGCAATGGTTGTACTTAACTAAAACAATAGTGCTGTGCCAAAGATTCAGAAATAGATATTTTTCGTGTCTCACAGCGATAAGCCTTCGTTTTCAGAGGAAACGCGCTCAACGAGAAGTGAATCCTGCACCATCTCTCTTAAATCCCCAGCCTTCAAACATCAACCCCACCTCCAGCTCAGTACTCTCCTTTTGTCCAAAAGTTTCTGGAGATGACAAACTTCCCGTCACATCTTCAAACCCACCATCACTTTGCTTTATTCTGATCGATGTGTTTCGTGCACTGGCACAGTGTCAGGGAGGTGGTGGTGGGGGGAAACATCTCACTCTTTGAGATGGCGATTGTATGTGGCTGTGTGTCTGCCTTACCTGTGTCTTTGATCATAGGAGAGCACGAGGAGTGTTTGATTCCAGGGATACTTTGACAGGTCCTATGCTGGCAGAAGTCTCTTGGATGACTCTGCGAAGATCAGAGGAGACGGGGTGGAAGGCAGAAGTCCAGCTGTGACAAGATCACAGGAGGCACAACTTCAAGCACAGCCATTGTGTGAGAACACAGTACCCTGGATAACTTTTTCTCTTTGGAGTAAAAGAAAAGGAGCAGAGAAAAAAAAAGGGGGGGGGGAGTCTTTTTCAGGATTTTGAACGACTCAGTTTAGGGTCTGTGAGGTTTTGTCAAAATTTGACAAAAGAGGCAAGTTTTACTCTTTTGCACAGAGGTCTCAAGAGGCCGTGCTTCATACCACACTGCTGCAGTTCAGGTCCAGCTGGGACAGTTGATCCACATTGACATTGACCACATTGTTTCCATATTCTGACCTTTTGCCTTCTTCTCATCTTCCTCCAGGAGCTCTGGAACACTGTGATATTCACTCTGGTCCTGCTGAGGTATACAACGGTCCACAGAGCAATAACTGAAATGCTATAGTGCAGTCAGTATATATGCTATCTGTCCCTTTAAGAGAGCGCTTATCTTAATTTGTTGCCGTCTTACCACAGAGTTCCACAAAAGGAACCATTTCCGAACTAGAAAGTGCTGTTCTAACAAATAGATAGAGGCCATTTCCTACACCATACTGCTGTAGTTACACAAAAAATCTTCTATTTTTAAGTATGGACAGAAAGTATTTCACAAACGAATGAAATTTTATAAAGTTTAATTATTACATAGTTTTGCACTGCTATACATTTCTCATTTAATTTATCTAGCAATTGGTAACAATAAATAAGTGTACACTACTTCAAGAGCTATTTCCTTAAGTTGGACGCAAAAGACGCTGGCCTATAGTGATTGAATGTCTCCATCTAGTGGCAGTGAATTGAAGTATACTCTGTGGTCACTTAAGAGGCAGCATCGTTAAACTAACAGTGGTAACATATTTCACAAGATATTTAGATGTTTAGCCAAGATATTTCAACAGACAAGACATTTAGACAGACAAAATATTTAGATCTTTCATCACTGGAAAAAAGTACAATTAACACAGATGTTTTACTGATTAGTAGTAGGGCATGTATTTTTCTGGGAGAGAATATTTTTGATGTTTGTGAACACTTAAATACAAATGCCAAAAAACACATACTAACACCCAGGTGAGTGATGGATAGGTTCCATGAAAAATGCCTGTCTTTATGTTATGGATCTTTTTTTTTAGTTCACAAATAGACATCAGTAAAGCATTGAGATATACAACAGATAATAATTGCAATTCTCACTGTGTTTGTTTGTCGCACTGAATTCACACTTTCATTTCTAAACTTGTCACAATTAACCCTAAAATGACCTCCTGATCATATTCTTTATGTGTATAATGTTGATGAGAATGAATGTGGTGCCAGAGTAAGTGACTGATTAAAGATCCAACCACTACAAAACCACTACAAAATGTTTTAGATATGGCAAAAAACAACATATTTTACTCTCTAGCACAAATCTGGGCTCAAAACCAGGATCAAGTGAAGAACGTCATTTTGAAGCTTGACGGGCAAATATGAAAAAGTCAACAAAAAAACAGCAAACAATTTGTACCATATGATTAATCATGCAGATGTGGTAAAAGCATAGACTGCATACAATTTTTTATTGTTCTAAGATGATTTCTGCAAAGAATAATGTGATGTAATGTCTCCCTCTAGCGGTATTTTTTTTAACTGCGGTACGTTTTTTTTTTTTTTCGGTTGAAAATTGTAGTGTTGTACAATTGCAGTAAGCAACACTCACACGCACTCGTTGATATAAAGATCTGTACTTTGATATATTCTACATTTTTTATTTAGAATAATATCCATTTTCACCAGTGGATGAGTTTGAGGTTTCTTTTTTTAAGGTGGCATATGATTTACATTATTTTATGTTCAACCTATTATTCAGTTTGTACTGTAGAACACAATATTGTAACAATGTTCCAATAATGTAATAAACCCAGAAATGTAATACAAGTTTGCACTCATTCAAAAAGGTAATAAAACCCAGTAATGTTATAATTTACATTATACCTCTGGGATGAATATAGTGATCTACCTAATTTGCCTAACAATGCCCTTAACTCTTACTATAATAATATTTTTAACAATAATGTAATACCTTGTTACACTGTTGTGAATTTATTACATTTTCATTTTAATTACTTGTAATGCCATACAACATTGTTAAGCATATATTAGATCAGTGACACTTTGTCTTTTTTAGATTAAATAAATTCATCAGACTCAGCAATGAACACATCAATGTTTATGCAGAATTTGAATAAACTGTGTAAATAAAATTTGTGTATAATTTGCTGAAATCAGTTGTTTTTCAGTTTATTTGAAGTGTCCATATATGTAGATGTTTAGTGACTTCTCAGGTTTAACATCTAACAGGTATAATAACACATATCACAAACATACAGTGATAGAATACATACTATCACTGTATTCAGATACTTCACTTAAACATTGTTTGTCGCAATCTGTCAGTCGATCGTTGAGACAGATGAGTGCCTACTGCCCTGTTCTCCCATAAGCGTTTTCCAATGCTGTGCGTGCATCTGTGGTTTTGTGTTTACAGTTACATTTACAATTACTGTGAATCATCACACACAGTCATTTCACTTGCTTATATTTCTTGATTGCAAAAATCTCTACCCCTGGTATTTTTTTTGACTTTGTTTCTTCATTTCCCATTACTGGTTCTCTTTTTTTTTTGCCTTAATTTTTATGGTTGTGCCATTTAGATTTAAAAACAAAGTTGCCCAACAAGTCTTCAGTGCTTTAGATTCTGATTAACGTATCTTCAGTGCTTTAGATTCTGGCTATAGAAAGGTTGCAAAACCAATAAGACATTAGTACATTTACGTTAAAAAACATTTGTACTTATTATTCTTACATGTCCTGATCCAAGTAGAATAGGTATTTATGACACTCTAGAATAAGATTCAGTTCACATTTTCAGGAAGAAGGAAATGTTGCAGTTTTCTTGCAGCAGCATTAACCAACAGCTCTGGGTTTGTGCTGCAGATGTAAACAATATGGCTGCAACACTCACCAGCAGTTCAGTACTCACACTTCCCTTGGCTTAGTAAGCACACTTGCTTCTTTGACATGATGGGAGGATTTTATTGCTCAGCATGACATTTTTCAAGAGAAACAAGCGCATGACAACTGATAAACAACAGAGAAACGTGCCCTGAGATCAAAGACATCCATCAACACACAAAAGCCAGAACCAGCCAAACAAGCAAAGAGCAAGTGGCAAAGGGCAGCCTGGCTGGCCAGACGAGGCCCCGAGCCGCAGGGGCCCACTGGCAGAGCTGAGGGGAGCAGGGTGGAGGCCCGAGGCAGGGAAGCGCGGTCACAAGCCTGTGCTTTGACCCTGGTCGATCTTCAGGTCCCTGGCCACCATTGTGGCAGTGACCGGGTGCATTGAGGCTCTGTGCTCCTTGAAAGTCTTCACAGCCTCGTCATGGAACTTGGCAACATTATACAAGTCCCTGAGTGGAAGAGAGAGTAAGAGCTAAAAATAATCTGTTGCCCTTTTTTTTCCAGAAGCAACAGGTTTCAATGAACAACCACAGAGCTGCCCAACCCAGCATGTGTAGAAAACGCTGGCTTGACTGAGCTTACCTGAAGAGCGGGCGCGTGAACTTCATCCTGCCCTGCTCAACAGCCATCTTGAGAGCCAGGGGAACAGCCTCATCCCACTGGGCTCGGACACACAGACGCAGCCATCTGAGCGTGCACGCACACGCACACGCACACGCACACACGATTAGTTCAGTATTTAAGGAGGCTGCATGTAGACATTTGTGCCTTCAGTCCTGCCTGAACAGAAGGTCCCTAATCAATTGTGATTATTTATACTACTCCAGGGATTTACTGAGGGACATGGTTATCTGCTAAAGCCTACTGGATATGGTATTATAAATGCAAACAAAAACATAGCAGGATTCTCATTACAGAATAAAAGAAGAGCTGGATGGTTATAGATTTTATATTTGCAGCAAGGCATGTAGCATTATGCATCATTAATTGATTTGACAAATGGATAAAAAAAAAATCTATTATTTAATCAGGAGGGACCAATGTTGCCAAAATAGGACAGAGGCTATAATTTACCTGCAACGGATCTCAGAGTTTATGATGCTATTGAAGTTGTACACTTCCTGCATTCTCTTGACATGGGACAAGGAGAGAGGATCCTGGGACAGAAGATAAGAGTAAAGTTAGTACAGAGAGAGAGAGAGTTAATGAACACAGTGGAATGCAATGACATGAAAAAAAAGCAATGTAGAATATTGTAGATCAATGCCGGTACCTCCACCAGTAACAAAGCCAGAAACTCGATGAGCTGATGAGAGGAGAGCTGCTTTATATCAGCTTCACTGAAACCCACCAGATCTGCGTCCTTAGCCTAACACAAAACAGACAGACACAAAATGGGCTTGCATTGCCTTAAAAGGCATGTTTGTGGTGTCAAACACCTTAATCCCTTATATTCATGAACACAGACGCTTGCACAAAAAGATCTGTTCACAAAAGGCCATTTGGGGCACTTGCTGAATCTGGCATGGCACAGCTGTACGAAAAGACCTTTTGACAAAAATTACATCAAACTTAGCATGAGAATATGGAAAGGTTCCTGGATAAAGCCCTTCATACATCAAAAGCAAAGCATCTTACCTTAAGCCATCTCTGGGACAGAGCAATGCAGGCATCTGCTAGAGTGGTGTCATACCTGAGCACAGAGAGCAAGGATTCAAAACTACAAATGCAGCCACTGGTGCACAAAGCATTACACATGCACACATGCTCAATACATCTCTAGCCAGTATATCATTTGTCAATGCAAAGACATTTTTAATTCATTATCAATTTGATACTGGAATTTCAGACAATAACTACAACAAGTCATTATTTCTGGGGGCTCTAGTAGCCATAGCCTCTCTTATACCTGCTCTAAATCAACACAAAAATGACAAATAACGTTTGAGTGTTAGCTGCAATGTGTTTACAATAATTAATTTACCTACGACACAGCTGTGCCAAAATGAATCAAATGATCCATTGTTAGAGTTTAAATGTCTTATGGTCACTGCACATGCACAGATTGTAGTTTGAACTTGCTTTAAAAAGGTAAAATGATCCTTTATTAGTAATAGACACAACAAGGCTCAAATTATCGGTTATTCTATTGGCCCAAGAAATTCAATATTGGCGCATCCCTACTCCAGTGCTTACTGTGGTTTCACAGGGGGCATTCCTGGAGTGTTCATCCATGCATTCCAGTCCACTTTATTCAATAGGTCCACCTTACAAGGAGCAAGAAGGAAAGAAGAAAGGCTTTAAAAAAAAAAAAAAAAAAAAAGAATCAAGTTCAGCCATCATCTGAACTTGAGATGATGTTTTATGGCTGCCAAAAACTTTATGCCTCTGAAACTAAGCAGTCCACTTAAAGCCAACCAAGATCAAATGAAAACACTGAAAATTTGTTTGAATCCAATATTCTCAGAACTTTTTTCCTAATTTGGACATGCAAAAGCTCCCCGCCCCCACCCAAACAGGCCATTTCTCACCTTGTCTTTGAAGTAGGTGAACAGGTAAGCTTTCCATTCCTCTGTGGTCACACTGCTGTAGGCAAAGAGCTGGATGTAGGACTTCACAAAGCCCATGAACACCTCTGCACACAACATTCACATACTGTCTCATTAGCAATGTCTTTAGACAAAGACATTTATATTCCAAAGAGAAGCTTGGAATCTCATACTCATAAATAATATGGTTTTTAAATATTACATCCACAGCATATATGTATGTGTGTGTGTGTGTGTGTGTGTGTGTGAAGGATTGTGAGTGTACCAGGGCCTCCCAGTAGCTCTTCCAGGTAGTAGAGCAGAGCAAAGCCTTTCTCATATGGCACAGAGGAGAAGGCGTCATCAGGATCAACATCTTGAAGACTCGGCACCAGGTTAGTGAAGACATTACTTGCTCCGAAACGTTCTACCTACAAAACCAGCAAAAATAAATAAATAAATAAAATAAATAATAAAATAAAAAAGCAGGTTAGAGTGCGTGCGTGTGTGTGACAAAGAAAAAAAACAGCTAACGGTAAAAAATTAAGCATGTTTTCATGAACAGATAAAGTGTTTTGGACTCTACACCTTTGGTCGTATCTGGAACATTTTGATTTGTCAGAAGTCCTACAACATGCCCAAGTAAACTATTCAGTTCAAACTAACAGCTATTACGCACAAAAGTCTTAGTCCACCATTAGATCTGTTATTTTATCAATGGTATAATGGCCATATAGAATTTCGTTAACCTCCAAGATACAAATAGAAACATTTACAGAAGAAAAAGTAAGCACATCTTGCTCTCTTATGGGGAGATATTAATTTTTCTTAATTAATAATTAAATAGGCTTTAAGAGACTTTAAGAGTTACTTTCCTGCTATTGCTCAAGTGTAGGGGGAGGTAGTTGCCACTGAAGCCATTTTCCCTTCCTATTTTTATTCTGCATTTAACACTATTTAACACTGCAAACAAATTTACTGAAATATATGGTTTCTAATTATAAGATTTTTGCACCATTCATTTATACACAATAAAAGAGAGAGAGAGAGAGAGAGAGAGAGTGTGAGAGAGAGAGAGAGAGAGAGTGAGAGAGAGAGTGTGAGAGAGAGAGAGAGAGAGAGAGAGAGAGTGTGTGTGTGCGCATGTCTTACAGACTCATGAAGGTCTTTCCATCCTCCCATGGCTTTAAACTGTCTGAACTGTTCATTTTCCATGGTCCGACCAATCATTCTCTCCAGATACACGGTGTGTCCTTCATTTAACCTGTAGGGAGTACAGAGAGACTGACCACTACAGCAATACATTACACTAGAGAATTTAGTTAGACTGGTACTATAAGTACACAATTTAATGAGGTCAGACTAGTGCAGAGTCAAGAATTTTTTCAGGGACTAATGTCTGCACAACAAATGAGCTCTAAACTGCAAAAGTCAAACCCACTGAATAAGTGGTAAATTTATACTGATACTCTAAGACCTGGGTGTCAGTGACTGGTTGGGAGTCGACTCAATCAATCTCCTGGTTTAGTTGGTGTGTGAGCAGAACAACCACCAAACTCTGATGGACTCCGGCCCTCCGGGGCCAGACCGACAGCCCTGCTCCAAGCTTTTCACTGCTATTAGATCTCTGTACACCTGAACTGGAGAGTGTGTGTGTGTGTGTGTGTGTGCGCGCGCACGCATATGGAGACAGACCAGAAATGCTCCCAGGTTTTATTGGTCACAAGGTTTCCAGTCCAGCTGTGGGAAATCTCATGTGCAATGACCTAAGATTCAGACAGACGAGCGATCAGCACAGAACAGAAAGCGCACGTTTATCACTGAATAAATCCATTTCAAATCTACGACCATAGAGAGAAGGCACTTACATTAGAAAGGGAGCGATCACCCGCCTGGAAGTGAAAACAAGAACACACATCATAAACCCGTTATGACATGAAGCACAGTCACACACACAAAGAAGGATCAATGGGGTGAAGTTAGATCAGTAAAAATATCTCTGTGGCTCATCACAGTTTAATGGTTTCTTAGTTCACAGTGAGAGGGGGAAGTGCCAAGCATGCTTTGGTCCGGATACGTGGGCATGGCGAGACCCGGGTCGCTGAGGCCTCTTACCAACAGAGTGGGCGTGGCAAAGGTGAGGCAGGGATTCTCCATGCCGCCGTAAGGGAAGGAGGGCGGGAGCACAAGCAAGTCGTACTGCCCCCACACATACGGCCCTGCCAGGCTCTCAGCCGTCTTCAACATCACCTCGGTCTGAAAGCACACAGGGAGGTGGGGCCGTCAGTCCCAAAGAGGGCCAAGCCTGTAACGTGACTCTCACAATCACAGAAGGGGATTCACTTCATCTCTTCTTAAATGACATGGCAATATTTCCCTATTAACAAGCTAACTTTGTATGCAAAAATATTCATTTGTTTTGAACAAGACAAAGTT
>JAOYMR010000003.1:12504099-12524818 GCA_025802075.1 Tenebrosternarchus preto
ACACACACACACACACACACACACACACACACACACACACACACACACACACACACACACACACACACACACCTATTAAGAAGCGTGTTTCAATCCTCAGTCCAGACTGTTCATCCACTGTGCTGATTGCTAGACATCCATCAAATAAGAGGTTGAGGTGTGTGTGAGTGGAAGACTGGCACCTGGGCATAGTAGGTGTGTTTCACTGATGGAGTATCCTGGCAAGGCACCATTGTCCTGCAGTGAATGGCCTGTTGGGGATTCACAAATGGAGATCATTCATGAATTCTGCACAGGTAGATGCACAGGTAGATGAAGGGGTGTATACTATGACAAAATAGAACAGCACAGTTGAACAGCACAGCTGAAGGCATTCACAGTACACAAGCATCATGATGGCAAACTTCAACAAAGTTAAATCAGAGTAAATCTCGTATTTAATAAATAACTGATCTAGACATCTCCCTGACAACGTTTCTGACTCATTGTATGCTCACAAAAAGCGTATTGTCTCATAACATTTAGCGATAAAGATACATAATCATTTTACCCATCCTTGAACACATGTACAGTAGACAATGTTGTAGACATGTAGGGTCATGGGGGAGGTCATGGGTTTGTGGATTTGTTAATATACCAATTTCATGTATATTAAAGTGATGAAAATGCAATCCAGCGTAACTTGGATGACAGAACTATAATGTTACACTAATGACCTGTTTGATCAGCTATTAGTGCCTTGTCATAACACTTATCTTCATAACCCTCCCCCAATTAGTGTTCAGAGGTCAAAATCAGTATAAATGTCCTTTCACAGATAAAATGACAGTTTCAGTGCTATATTCCAATTCCTTACTGTGGTTATCTAATACATCTGATACGTGTGCAAAACTGAAGAATCAGCACATTCACCCACAGCACCATAAAAGGGATCATCAGACAGTTGAACCTGATGGTTCAAGACAGATAAGAGCAGTACAGGAACTCCTGCTTTACAGCAGAACAGATCAGCAGGCATGCAAGAGAGACGGCTGACACAACCACAAGGATGTTTTCCACAGCAGCTCTCATGCACCACTACTGCCAGTTATGGCTGTTGCGCAGAGAAGGCTAGACTGGTCTTGGCCGAGCGTCTTGGCCTGGTGCCACACCCACAGGAAGTGTGAGGACATACCTGGCACTGGCTGAAGAGGTAGGGGTGTTTTTTCCCAGCGGTCTGTGCAGGGGACAGCCACTGCAGAGCTGAGGCCTGTGGCGATGTCTCATACTCAATCTCCACAATCACATGCTGCCCACTGAACACACAGCAACACATCATGCCTTTCAGACTGCAACTTTGGTTAAACTGGGTCATCAAAGCAGTTAGAGCCAACCATTAAAGAAGATGACAATTTTACATTATACATATACAGACACCTTTATTAGTACAGTGTTTGGCCTTTTTTTTTTTTTTTTTTTTTTAAAGACGTGTATGCTTCTTCGATTGCACTTGTAATATAAATATTAATTATTTTACAAGATCACTTCATGATTTTGACCATAGTTAGAAATACTGTAAGCACTGTTCATGCAAACACAGCATAAATCCAGACTAAACACACGTGTATCTACACAGTGATGTGTGTGATTTTATATTGTCATTTATATTTATGAGGTCCTTAATCACCACGTTTTTTTTAGTAAATGCAGACATCCACTTTTCCCCCCAAATATAAACTTCAAATATTAATTTGTAATAAGTAATAACTCATTGACTTGCCAGTGTGGACAAGAATGGTTTTTTTTTAATGGGTAAACTATGCGTTTTACTATTTTTAGTTAATTACTACTTTTTGTTGTTTTTTTTTTTTTTTACATTTTTATCTTATCTCTGAGTGATGTACCCAAGGTTTCCAGAAATGGCAAAATTTCTGACAGGAGTCCTTCATCAGCAGTGCAAACATGTTTTTAGTAAACTTCTACTTTTTCAAATACAAATTGGTTCCTCCTACGAATTCAGAAGCACTTTGCTTGCACAGCTGAAGAAGGACCTCTGTCTCTCTGGAAAGCTTGTGTACTTCACTACAGATCCAAAACTTCCAGTTTCTCTGTAAACCTTGAGTATTTCACTAAAATTTTGGATAAATAAATAAATAAATAAATAAATAAATAAATAATATATAATTTTTTTTAACTATTATTAATAATTAGGAACGCTTGTACACCCATTCATTTATTCATTCATGTAATTTTATAAATCACCCAGCCATAAACCATTCAAGCGAGTTGCATTTCTACAGGCAGATGAAAACTGATAATGCAAGGCAAGAGAGGAGTTGCAACACTGTTCTGAGCTGACAGCAAGACAGGAAAAAGAGTGTGGCACAACTGACCAGAGAACCAGACAAGTTTTCATTGGCCCATTAATCTCAGAGTTACAGAACTGACAGAAAAAAGGCTTATATACCTACAAAGCATAAGGAAGATGTAAATAACAAATGAAGTCGTGCCTAATACACACAAGCACAAATACACCTGCCCACAACTACAAAGATGCGCTGAATAGTGTGGTCATACCGAGAAAGTTCAAAGGGCAGGGTGATCTCCAGAGGACTGCCTTTATAACCATGCTTGGCTCCCAGTGCAAATTTAGCAGCCTGACCATTGGCTGACACCTTGAAGATCTTCAGGTCCTTTGTGTCAAGGGTCTGGAGATAGAGAGCGAGTTATGTAGTGACAGAAATGTAAGACTTGATATCCATCAGTAAAGTAACATTGGAAATTGTTGCCATGTACAATATGTGAGCCATCCTCCAGCACTTTAATATGGGCTTCTAAGCCCATGTTTCGGGGATGCAGAGCCATCTCAATGCAGCAGTGACAGTAACAGATAAAAACCTTCAGCAACCTTGCCGTGCCTCATAAACCTGATAATCCAGCTCAACATCCACAACCTTGCCATCATATATCAGTGTCAACACTGTGTTCAGAATAGTTCGCCACATTTTTAAAAAATCCAGTCAGAAAATAGCTGACAAATAGTCAAGGGCAACAGATTAACTAGCCTGTAATTTCACTTATATATATTAAAAAACTAGCCTGTAATTTCACTTATATATATATTTAAAAAAATACACTGATTACAGATGTTTTCAGTCCAGCTCTTAGGGAAACCCAGCCAGTCCACATTTTCCCTCAGTGTTAACACCCCTAAGGCAGGTAACCAGCAATCAACAGCCGTGATTCAGCTGGGATTGTCCAAAGACTGGAGCACAAACCCAAGACCTGTAAGACAGGTGCACCTAGCCAGAGAGTGTAATTACAAGGTACTTACTCCTAATATATGGGTGAGTGTATATACTAATTTCGGATTCAGCCAAAGTAAGGAATATCTGTTCATCGGGGTCAGGCAAAAGGTGTATCGTCTGCTATTAACCAACACTGCAGTCAAAGTCCAAGACATAACAGATATAGCGTTTGGCACCCTAGAAAATTACTATACGAGCGGTTAAACAAATCCCCCGAAATGTAACTACTAAACAGGCTCCTCGGGCATTCAAGCTACATTACCACATCTCAAGTGTAACTCGCTAACTGGGTCCTCCGGTATAACAGTTATAACGCTTGTAGATTTGTAGGATATAACTATAGTTCTGTAAACGTTTTAGTAGTGCAACTTAAGAAGCCTAACGCAGCTAGTTAGCTAGGTTACATAGCTGAAGGCGAGAAAAAGTACGGTTAGAAATAAGAACGCATTAAACTAATTCAGCTAGGTACAAATTGGTCTATAGTTATTTAGGTTAGCTACCTCTGGTATGTTTTACTTTCATTTGTGTCTGTACTTGGCACTTGATTAACTGTGAAAGGTTACAGAAACCAAAGCTTGCTAGGTACATACCAAATTACAGGTTACTGTTATCCTACGTTAGCTATCAAGTTCTGTCAAACAGCCTGGCTATGTAGCTAGCTAACCCAGTCTACTCACATCAGTGTTTTGCTCTTTCTTGCAATAAAGCTAACACAGAAAACATAATATTTAAATGATCCTACATACAGCAAAGTATGCATAGCTATCCAGTTAAATACGTTTTCTTAGATAATTATAAATATTTAACTTGCGTGCCTGACAGGCTCAGTTCTTGAGGAGACAAGATTAGCTAGCTAGCATTAAACTTAAAAATCAAAATTAGCCACTCTACCAGAACCGAGAATTTGTCTTCCAAGACTTCAACTGTCAAGGCGACCTTCCCTTTGAGAACATGGCTATCGAAGTCCACTTGATATGTCAGGTTCAAGTGCTTAGTAAGGCACTTGGAGAATGAAGAAAAAGCGCAAGGGTCTGAGACGGGAACCATGGTTGATAGAGAGAATGCCCACTTCTGTTGGATGCTGCATTTTTAACCCAGTCACTAGCCCATGTGACGGCACACATGTGTCGTACCACGGTAATCGTAGTTCGACGTAGGATGTCGCTCTTCCACAAAACTGATACGATCGGACAAAGTCGTGGATGGTCGCCATCTAGCGGTCCTGGTTTTGAACTTGGCATCAACCGGCTGAAGTTTGGGTATCTATGATATGAAGATGAATTCACTTAGCATTGCCAAAGTCCTGCTGTTCTTTACCCCTGCCCGTTTAATTCAAATCAAAAATAGGCTTTGGCAAAAAATCTTCCATTAGCTCTGTATTATACAATGTGTTCTAGATTTGTTATTATCTGAATAAAAGAAGATGTCCTTAGAACTGCGCAAACAATAGTCTAAGGCCTGTTTGCCACATATAATTGAGTGCAGTGGTTAAAACTAAAGACACAAATGTTATTTTCGGTCTTAACCGGTTAAGGTTAGCTGAGCTAGTTAGATAGATACCTACCGGCCCCCTTCGAAGAAACAAGTAAACCTGTTTCTTCTAGTCTTGCATGAATAGCTTATACTGTAAGCATATTAATTAAACGATTGAAAAATGCAAAACAAATGTTGCCTCAAATAATAGACTAAATTTGAAACGTCAGATTAAGTTTATGGGTTTTTTATTCGCCTATTATTGAAATTACAAACATGAATTTTGGGCGAAACTTACTTTTTATGCATTTCCAATGTGATAATGTGTACAAGCAAGACAAACGCCATGTACGTATTATGTTAGTTAAAAATGATGAGGGCATACTCACAGTGAAACCATGGCTGAAAACCCAGCTTCACCCGCTGGATGTCGCTGTGTGAATGCATTTTTTTTTTTTTTTAACTTCAGACGTTAATTGCTTGCATGTGTCTTCTGTTTTCTCTAATCACGTCATCAGCGGGCGGAGTCACTCATTATTATTAACGCTGTTAATAGTACAGTATTATATAGTATTAATGAATTGTTGCACATATAATATTCATAAGACAAAGACAGTGGTAAATAAAAAGTGAAAGAAATTACTTGTTGTGCGTGCATAACTGTGTTTGTGGGTAGTTTCCTCTCAGTAAGAGGATATCCCTACAGGAAATTGGAAGATGGTTCCACTCCCTTGTAGAGTCCCCATTTCTCGCCCTGACGGGCATCAAACTGAACATACACACACATACACAGTTTGAATTATTTTCTATGTCAAAGTCGGTTAGAAGGTAATGCAAATAAATTGTCTTTATATGTCATAGGATAGTTTTATATGTAATAAAGGTTATTGTGCTAGAACACGCACACACACACACACACACACACACACACACACACACAAGTATGTTGGAGAAGAACTGACTACTAGGAGGAATGTCAAGCTAGATGAGTATGATTACGCACTTGTTATATTAGTTTTTAGTATGTCCAACCACACCTTTAAGCTGGTGTACTATTATTGCTAATATTAGCTCATGATAAATAATGTTTATAAGTAGTCAAGTCGAACTTACTTGGCAAAAGGTTATGAAGCTGAATAATTAAAAAATTCAGTACAAAAAATCAATAGTTTTTTTTCCTCTTAAGGTCTGTTCCTTCTGAGCAACATGAAGTTATAGTATGTTAAACAATAAATCCCATTCAACGATTGCTCATTAAAATGACTGGAAGTTTAACTTTGATATTCTTAGAGGGATAGAGAACACACACACAGACCTACACACATACACACACACACGCACACACGTGAAGGAAGGAACACGGGCTCCTCCCAGCGGTCGTGGGCAGGAAGATGATGACGTCAGTCGGAGCAGCTCTGGGCACAGATTCGGGTTACAATATTCCTCTGTGTGTGTGTGTGCGTGTGTGTGTGTGTGTCGGAATAGAGCGATGTTGGCCATCAGTGGGCCGAGCGCGAGGAGAGAGGAGGAAAAGCGTGTTTACACAGACGGCCGAGCGCCTGGGGAATAGAGCGCGAGAGGAAGTGAGCCGGCTCGCTGTCTGCCTGCACCAACTTCCTGCTCAGAGAGAGAGAGAAAGAGAGAGAGGGAGGGTGAAAAAACAGTCGGGATCCCATTACAGTCGGACTGTGCTGTCGAGACGGCCGACAGCATGGAAAAACAGGGCATTTTACGGAATTCTTTTTAATAGTCTAAAAGGACGAAAAAATACGCGTCACGCACCGGTATGTAAGCACATTACTTGTGTAATGATTGTTTACTTGTTGATTGTTGTTAGCTATTTAACAAATAACATCATATATTGGTAGCTAGTATATAAAAGTGTGAGGACCCTCCTATAAAGATCGGAAATGTATTTCTTGGAAAATGTAACCTAGACCACGAACTGTTTGAAATATTTAGTAACATATAGTATGAAATATGGTGCGTAAATTAAGTCACTCACTTAATATATAGTTGTTTCTAAGCAAGTTTGCCAACTGTCTTAATTTTGACAGTGTCAATGGACTTTCAGTTTAAGTCCTTTCCCATATCCATTTACGCGTAAAGTTCTAAAAACAATTATTTAACGTATCATTTCCTTCGCAGTGGTCTTTTTCTCGGTCCTTTTTGTTTATTTGAATGTTTTTAGCCACTGTTGGAAAGAGGGAGCTGAAAAGGTGCTCCTGGCTCTTTAAAAGCGCTAGTAGAGTTTCTGGTTTGTCTGGAAACAGCAGCAGCAGACTAATTGCCATGCGCTTCCGGATTGAAACTGGCAGCAGACAGCATCTTGAAAATGAGTCATTGGGGCAAACAAAGAAACTTCAGTTCGCAGTAGTGCTGGTGTTACTCGTGCATCTGGTTGTCTGGGTTATTTTTTCATTGTCAGTTATCTTTAGTAAATGTAATTCGTTCAGACAAAGTGATTATATAAAGTGCATCTGCCTCGGTTTCAGGTTAGGTGTTCTTGGAGCTCTAGAGTCGCGGTAGTGTAAAGAAGCCCTCTAACGGCCCTCTCTCGAAGCAGCTCGCTGAATTTTCCACTGCAAATCTGCTAGCAGGAAGAGCGCACATTTAGTCATGGCTAAGTAATGTCTGCACACAGCAACTAATCTCATTACGAGTTTCCGCTCGCGCTACAGTAGAGGGACTTGTGCGCGCATGCGGCCAGTTTGGCTTTTAAAAGCTGTCTGCACAGCCATTAAAACTAACCGATGGGTTCCTAGAACTTGCATTTATTATAGTTTACTGCATACGCCCTTTCCATGCAGTGGGATATGGTCCCTTCCGCTAGCCGTGTTCCCAGCCTAAAGCGCACCACCCAGTGTATGCCGAACGTGTAGTGTTGTTAATGATGCACTCGGCGGTGTGTTAACATCACTCTCACTTGACAAGTGAGTTCATTATTTCTTTTCCCTATTCTTCAGTTGAATTCTCCTGGTTATATGAGGAACTGATAAACGTGACTGGTTTAAGCACTGGAGCTAGGTTTCCTTCTAGACAAAATTATTTTATTTCCTCAATTAAGCCATGCTGAAGATAAATCAGTGTGACAACTGAAATATGTTTGTTGAGGACAGATTCATTGTTGCCAGTGCAGCACTCCTCAGCGTTGGTGCACATGGCCCATGTGCATCTCCAGGCATAATGTTAGCAGATTAATAATTACTGTGATCAGTATATAGTGGTTGTGTTGCATGTGCAGATGACCCGTTTGCGTGGCCTAACAATAGACTGAGATGCAGCCCTGGAGGAAAGAGGAAATCTTCCATTTGTGCTGTATGTCTGGGCAGTAACCCTGTCCCAGGGCTTCCGGCTGGCTCCCTGCAGGAATTCCTACCTTTCAGTTTGGGAGCGGCATTCCCAGGAAGACGCCCTCCAAAGGAGAATAGGAGGAAGTCCTGATTTAGACAGTTTTACAGTCGCTTAACACAGATGCTGAGCTCAGAGGATGCTAGAGCAGGAAACAGTTTTATTTTGCCTCTTTTGGGGTTTACAAAAAAGCAGAGGAAGGGGTGTGAGTGTATGTGTTAGTGTGCATTACTGTGTGTGTCTAATCTGTATTGAAGCCTTTGGTTGGAAGGAGTGAAACTGTTCTGTAATTGTATGTAAATGTGTCATATGGTATAAGTGAATGGAAATAAGTGTGTGTGTGTGTGTGTGTGCGTGCCTTAAACTTCCTGGTAAATATCTCCAGCCTATCCTGGCACAGTCTTAGTCCTTCCTGACCACATCCTCCTTTGTCACTGTGGAAACATCCTAGACTTAGCTGGGTCTGGCCAATGAGTGCCTCTGGCTGAAAAGGGTTTGTATGTTGCCCTTACTCACTTTCTCTGTGGTCTCCAACCAACTTAACATCGAACAACTTTCACATACCAGTTATACGGAGATATCTTCAAACCAGTCACTGTAACGCACTGTAAAAATTCAACTTATGACTCTAACAGCCCTTAGAGAGAGCTCTAAAATCTCTCCTGTATGGCTCCGTCAGTCTGTATGCAACCACTGACTGTTAGGACAGGGTTTGCTGAATTGTTTACTAAAGGTTAGCAGATGGGACAGTGAGTATGGTATGTGTGTCAGAAATAAGACGGGGCCTTTCCCAAAATAAGCTCCACTGCAATCAGGGAGTTCCTCTTTGCCAATAAAACATGTTGACTGTCAAACTTATCCACAGCCGTGAATCAGCCAGCATTTTTCCCCATCTACAAGTCACTTTCTCTCTGTCTCTTTGCCACATCATTAGTCTCTGCCTTCCAGTCAGGGCAATTTACCTTATCACTGTTTGTGTGTATGCATGGTGACCATACAGTGATTTTTAACTAGTTACTTCATGCCACGTGATGCCTGTAACTCGTTAAAGCAGGACAGCCTTGTGTTTGATGGCTTTCCTTCTGTTCTTGCTGTGTGAGTTGTGGATGCATAGTGGAAAAGGCAGCGGAGATAAGTGGAGCTGGTTTCTGTGTTTTACATTTACAGCATTTGGCTGACGCTTTTATCCAAAGCTTTTTGTGCCTGGATACATCTTGAGCAATTGAGGGTTATGGGCCTTGTTCAGGCTCCAGACAGTGGCAACCTGGCAGAGGTGGGGCTTGAACCAGCAATCTTCTGATTACTAGTTGAGTGCCTTATTGCTGGCTGTGTTGAACAGATATGAGTCTTGAAGTACCTTCTCACTGTCAATTTGTCTTACCTCAGCTTACTGTATCAAGTATCCTTGATCTCATTAAAACAACATGCGCAAATGCCATAGGCATCATCTGATAATGCAGCATCATGTTTGGAACGAACCAAGTCTTTCTGTGAATCTGTTATAAGCTTGAAGTGTGCAGCAGCCTTCCAATCACGTGTTGGGATCAGACAGGCCATAATTCACCATCTCCTGTCAGAACTGTGAAGGTGTCATCTGTATTAGTCTACACGCTGCAAGTTTGCGAGAAATTCAAACAAAGGGGGAAATGTTCTGACAATGTGAGAAAGTACATCAGAATCCAGCAATAAGCCCCTTTCCTGTCACTGCGAAAGTGGCTCCTACATACACACTGCGTTGGACCAATGTGCTCTCTAGGCACACATCACCATTCATCCAACTCGGCCCACAAATACGAGGCCAATTCAAATGCTGTTGTGAAAATGAAAGCGCGTTCTAAATCCACATAATCTGGTTTACCTGATCCCAACATGAACCTAAAGTAGAGCACCAAGGCTTTTGGGGTCCGCCCGTGACCGCGCTTGCCTGGTTTGAATTTGAGCCATTCTGAACCGGTATCTCACTGGACATCCTGTGGTGGGAGATTACTGTCTCTGTCCGTTTCTCTCCGAGAGTGGAGAGCAGCACTGTGAGCAGGGCTACAGTTTCAAGCTCTTTCACCGAAGCTGAAGTACTTCACTGTTCTTATCTGCACTTTGGGCTGCCTGCCAGTGATTTCAGTGTATGCGAGTGGCACGCTCTCTGTAGCTCAGTCCCCTTCGCCAGTAATGGTTTTGTTCCTGTTGGGCTCAGGCCATGTTAATGATTAAACTAACCAAGACATCCTCTTACTCTCTTCTCTCCGAGTCTGTTCTTGGTTCCGCTTGTTTCCTCTTTTCATACCTGCTGTTCTAACACTTCTCCCCTCCGTCCCCATTTAACCCCCTTCTCTCTCACTCCCTCCCTCTCTTTAATCTCTGTCAACACGGCACCTTTCACCACCCTTCCGATCCGGACAAACTCCATATTTGCCTTGGCTGTGTAGGTTCGTGGAGAGGTAGCACCCCTTGCCCTTCGTGCACCCATCTGGCCCTGTTCTCAGATCAGTGAGAGGAACCTAGGGTCTATTGGGATAGACTCATCTGCAGCGAGATGCAGCTGCCCACAGGTCAGCTCAGCATTCCCGGCTGCTCGCCTGTTGTTGTTTATGAGATAGTTTGTTAATATGCAACAGAACAGGAAATGCTTGCCGAGTTAGAGAGAGGGCAGGAGGTTTTTCCTCTAAATCTAGTGTTTGCTGAGCTACATAGATGTGGCCGATGGCTGCAGCAGAATGTGTTTTATTAGGATAGTCTACAGGTTTGATGAATTCGCCACTTTTGCGAGTTTGCGAGAAAGGAAAATTGCAAACCTCATTCATTTGAACTTCTGTAATTGTATTCTTGTGGCTATGTTCACATTACCAACCTGAAGTGACTCAAATCCGTTTTTTTTCCCGGGTGTGCGGTGCGATCTTTTCAAATCAGATCTTTCGTATGTGGTCCTAGATCGGATTCGTATCCGATTCTTGGACATGCGACTTGCATGAGAACGCCGGATCGGATTTCGTGAGGCTTTTTGCCTGTAAGCATGCGCGTAGTGCTGTCGTCAAAACAACAAAGAAGGAGATTTGCAACAGTATCTGCGCAAACAGCTAAAGTTAGCTGCCTTTTTAGGCTTCGCGATTTAATCATGTACGGCAGACGAACTGTTAGACGTCCTTCGAAACAAAATACACACAAGATAACCGCGTCTATACTGACCGTTTTTAATACCATGAGTCACAAATATGACGCGTTTTGTTATTGGTGACGTTGGCAAAAATGTATCAACGTGCGCATGCGCGTGGTTTCAAAAGACATTAAATTATTCATGTGAACCTTCAAGATAGGTAAATCCGATCTGGAAAAATGTCTGAAATGAGCAGTGCGGCATGTAATGTGAATGTAGTCCGTGTTTCTAGGAAGGATATAAATCTGAGTAACATGTTGGAAATCGCGTATGCAGACAAACCAGTAACCCTCAAGGTTTATTGGAGCTAATCCATGTAGCAACCCAACAAATTTACACACCCTAACACAAACATAGAGAATCCTGACTTATGTTTATCAGTGATCGACGGAAGTTCTGGAACAGAACTGAGAGAATTACACTGTAGACAGAAGTGTAATTCGAAGAGCATACACTTTGTCCTAGCACACACACAGCGTACACTCATTCACTTGCACAGAAAGTAATACATACTCGGTGCAGAAGTACATACAGAATTACACAGTGCCACACGGTCCCCAGCAGAAACCTGTTTGAGGCAGACGGCGGAATTCTGAAGGAACTTTTTCACCCGGAGGAAGAGTGTGGTTTACTTCTGATCATTTATGGTATATGGACATTCTGAAATATCATCATTTACATTATGCTTACTGGAAATTAATGTTCAGTTTTACAGACTCACACCCATACACAGGAGCTGTGGTATTACTGTAACTTATGTTGTCTCACAATTGTATTTTACACAATAGTGTAAACTTTGAACCCTTGAATCAATATTTATCTTCGTTTTTAACTGTACATTCATAACCACTGCTAAAGTTTAATCAGTAAAATATGTAAAATGACTACCAAAGCCTGGCATAAATGTTCCTTCTCTAGCTCTATATTAAATAGTGACCTATCAATCGTATGGGTCGTAAGTTAGCTGCTAAAACCCAACACACACATGCACACCTGAAGAAGGCAAAATGGAGGAAAAAGATTAGGAGGAAGGGGGTCAATGATGATGATGATGATATTTCTCTCTCTCTCTCTCTGTATGTCTGGACTGAATGCATAGCAGACATGGAGAGTGCCATCACGTTGTGGCAGTTCCTGCTGCAGCTGCTGCTGGACCAGAGCCACAAGCACTTGATCTGTTGGACGTCCAACGACGGCGAGTTCAAGCTGCTCAAGTCCGAAGAGGTGGCCAAACTGTGGGGCCTGCGCAAAAACAAGACGAACATGAACTACGACAAACTCAGCCGGGCACTGCGCTACTACTATGACAAGGTCAGGGGCGCATGCACACACCCATGCTGTGTGTAGTATTCAGGCTTTTTCTTGTGTGTGTGTGTGCGTGTATGAGTTTTTATCTGAAGTAGAACACAAACACCATGCCAGCTTGTATACAAAAAAAAAGAATTACATGATGTTTTATTCGTAACATGCTTTGTTCACAACACCTGTAAAAGGTAAAAAGTGCTATATGTTTTAAAAAAAGTTGAAATATTTATTTTTGTTTTGTTTTTCTTTTGCAGAACATCATAAAAAAGGTGATTGGTCAGAAGTTTGTTTATAAGTTTGTCTCATTTCCCGACATCCTGAAAATGGATCCCCAGGCTGTGGAAATGGGCCGAGAGGGAAGCGGTGTCATGTTACAAGAGGTGGAGTCTGATGGTGGAGATGGGGAGGAGTCTCCAAAACTTGCGCTATCGTCGCTCAGAAGCCCCGCCTGTAGGAATGAGTATCTTCACTCCGGCCTGTACTCATCTTTTACAGTTAGCTCCCTCCAAGGCCCACCCCCCTTATTGCATCAAATAAAGGTGGAGAAGCAGAGAGTGGTGGAGCGAGAGGAAGGACCGACTGTGATTCGATTCGTCACCAATCGCTCAGAGAAAGCAGCGCCCCTCTCCTCTTCCCCTGTACCTGCATCTTCTGAGGTTTTCTTCAGCTCAAAGTCCTCCCCGCAGTCCTCCCGCTCCCCCTCCCCCTCCCCCGCTCGTAGCCCATCCTACACACGAAGGCAAGGGCTGAGCCCCGAGGCTCGGATGGACGAATCAGAGCAAAATGCTCAGCCTCTCAATTTATCATCCAGCCACAGGGAGCGTGCCCTGACCCAAGCTCCACCCACTGAGAGGAGAACCAGTAACAACGGACTTCCTCCAAAGGCTCGAAAGCCGAAAGGTCTGGAAATCTCAGCCCCTTCCATACTGCTTTCTGGAAGTGACCTGGGCTCCATTGCCCTCAATAGCCCTGCACTGCCTTCAGGGTCCCTCACGCCGGCTTTCTTTACTGCACAGGTAACACACACACACACACACACACACACACACACACACACACACACACGCTTTAGCACATTCTGTCTCTTCTGATACATCACCTAACACATAATAACCTTGTAAAATTCAATTATTGTGTAGCTACTACTTTTAGCTACTTAGAGAAAATAGGTAAGTGACCTAAAAAGAAAGATATTGAAACATAAAGGGTGGAGGTGGAGGTGGGGTGGAGCGGGAGGAGTGAGACCTGTAAGTGAATCCATATGTCTGTAACCACACCCACTACAGTGGAGTGACATGGCACAGAAAGACAGAGAGATGAAATTGATTTTATATGTCTATAGACAACCTGGTGACCCAAAAGTCTCTGACATGAAAACCAACACACACTTATCTATTCATCACCACTCTCACTATCTCAAAAACACTTGTTTCACAGTCATTTCTCATTTCCTAAAAGCACTGTAGCGCAGAGCTAATCCAAAAATTGAGTCGTGATCCTAGTGATTCTCTAGTCTTTTTTATTTCTAGTCTAGTTTTTATTTCAGGGAACCTGGCATCAAACCTGTTCTCCAAAAAATTACATTGATCCTTTACATTAAAGGAATAAATGAAACTTAATAATGTTATTAAGTTACAGCTGTCGTCATGGTAGCGGAGTAATCAGTTCTGCATTTTACAAACCTGCCAGTTTAGCTTCTGCAGGCTGAGGTTCAGCCCATGGACAGAGTGAGCAACATTAGCTCTGATACTGTGCAGCACTTCCCCTTTCATCAAAAACAACAAAGCATACACGTTTAAATTCTCCTCTTGCCACACAGCAAGCAGCATCTGCACGGGTCAAAAGGGATACAGAGTCTCTTCTCGCTGGCCCTGTACCTGGAGATATATCTGGATATATTTTATATATATATCTGTGTGTGTGTGTGCAGACTCCCTCGGGCTTGCTGCTGGCTCCAAGCCCTCTCCTGTCCTCCATTCATTTCTGGAGCAGTCTGAGTCCTGTCGCCCCTCTCAGCCCAGCGCGACTACAGGGCCACAGCTCGCTCTTTCAGGTAAATATACATACACACTATATGCATACCATACACAGAGCAGATACAAAAGGAGTGCTTCCTTTATGCACATTCATGCATAAGAATAGTAAAAGTTGATAGGCTGTGTGTGTGTTCCGGTGGCTCTGTGTTTGAAATCAGGGTAAGACACTATACTAGGACATTTGTGCATTTTCTGTCATGAGCTCTGACCAGCTGATCAGAGCCTTTGGCTCCAAATGTTTGAAGTGGGTAAAGGCGAGTGTGTTCGTGTTTCATGCAGTTGAGTGTTGATGTACATGATTGAGAAGCTGTGTGTGTCTAGTGAGTATGTACTTTTGCACTGGGAGTGGATTTTAGTTTGGTGTCATGTTTCACTCCTCATGTGAGGGAGAGGGGAAATCCTGTGGATACTTCCTGTTCTGGCCCTGGGGAGACAGTCTGTGGAGTGTATGTGCACACTTTGTGTTTATAGACAACTTGCTTTGTGAAGGGGCAGGGTGTGTCTCCTTTGCAAACATCACAACAGGAAACTTTGTAGGTAACCAAGGTAATATTCTTGACAAATGCTACCAACAATTAATATGTACTTTTGCTGCACTGTGCCATGCACAGGCACACACACACACTCAGAATAATGTCCTCTCGCTCAGCTCCACTTTAGATGACGGCACAGTAGGTTTTTGGCTGGTCACATTTTGTATTTGTGTATGATTGGCGGTGGGGAGAAATTTCCTGTTTGTCTGTCTTTGTTTTTCTCAGAACGAACTGCTATTCTCTTCCCTTTTACTTTTCTGTACCTCTGCTTTTCAGTCTTTTAAAGGAAGCTCAAGTCTCTCATTCTTAGTAATTACTCTACGTTATTCCCCTGCCTAAGGTTTTTATGTCACTCTGGGCAAAGGATTTACTTGTGTATCAGCGTGTGTTTGTCTGTGTGTGTGTGTTAGGGTTTGGAAATAAGCTACAGATGTTTCCTCTCCGCATTGGATACGGAGGGGGGGGGGGGCAGCTTCCTGTTAAAAAAGGGAGGGGGTGATAACTGAAAAAGACTGACTCTGTGTATAGTCAGCTCTCTCATAACAGGAAGTTCCTCTCCTAGCATTACCATGATGCATTAGTGGTCATGAGGGGTTGACTATGTACATGTTTGTGTGTATGAGACCAAGGAAGCAAGTCACCAAAAATAAGAGCATCAAACTCTTTGCAGTGTTAATTAGAAAAATTACTGCTACTGAAACAATGTGGTATTCCTGTAGGTGTATAGAGATGCATTTCTGCATAGCCCAATAGGAACCTTTGTGACTGTTCCTGTGTTCTCTCGCCCTCCCCACAGTTCCCTACCCTGTTGAACGGACCTCTCCCCGTGCCACTCCCCAACCTCGACTCTTCATCCTCTCCCTCACTCCTCCTTTCCTCCAGTGCACAGAAATCCTGATTCCAAACTGCTCACCTGTGAAATGTACCTACATTCAAACTCAAATACACATACAGTGAGAGTTTAACACTTGCTTAAAAAAAAAAAAAAAAAAAAAAAAGTCAACAAAAGACTTAAGGTTGCACTACACCCCCTTGTGGTTAAACTTAGCATAGAAATAACCACATCCAACATTGTAATGAAAGTAGAATTAAAAAAAAAAAAATTAAAACTCAGGCTAAACACCAAATAGCTCACATGGTAGAATTTTATTGTGCCAAAGAAAATTAAATGCCCATCCATGGAAACAATGAGCGGGAGGGGGGGGAGGGGGTAGACAGCCATAGGATCATTAGTTTCCTATAAAGCAGAGACAGCTCTGAAGATATTTTTTTTAAATAACTGATAGACTAGACACACAAGTAGTGCTGGACCATACCCAGTTAAACATAATGCACAAACTCCCCTTCCATCAACACATTAGTCGCTATGAAGCTTGGCGCGTCACCATGGACTCCTCTGTGCGTTCTCCCCTGTGAGAGGTCCAAAGTAGAGTTCACCTGGGAGCTGACACATCTACCTGAGTCACGCCCTTTTGGTGCTTTCATCCCAACGTTTCCCTCAGGGCTCCAGTCTCAACTTCAGTGGAGCACCTGCTGCAGAGGAACACTCATCATGACCCCAAATTGAGGGATTCTATTAGCATTTTAGTTTTGTTTGTTTTGGTTTTGTAATCTCTTTCTGAGGCTGTGAATCAGGTTTTCTGTTCAGTTTGTCTGGTATTGTATTGTATATTAATGTATTGTATGCACTGTGCTTCAAACTACCGGCTGTGCCTTCTGTGTAAGAACGTGTATATGTATTTTCCTGCTTGAAAAATTTAAACCAAACAAAACAAATGTTTTTGTAATAGACGAAATTCCATTACCATATTGGAAAGAAAAGCTTTGTAATAGCTTTGTTATTTTTTCATTAAGGAATTGAAAAAAACAATGTATTCTCATATTAATTTTATATTTTTGCTTTCTAAGAGTCAAGGAAATGTGACTCTTGGTTTGTTTGAAATAAAAGACAAGCATTGAATGCTATTCACGGTCCAGTTCTAAAAATTGTGTGCAAACACTTGATTCATACTGCCATATTAAAGACCCTACACCTCATACCCAGTTCCTTCACACTCACAAATACATTCTTGCATCATAAAACTGATTTTTAAAAAATAGACAAAGAATATTCTGTATGAAACAGACCATGTTTACTTCACTGATTAAGAGAAATAAATATCTGCAGTAGAAAGAGTTAAAACGGTCAATTCAGTCGACAGTTTAAACTGAGAGCATCAGTGTACCACAGAGGCAAGGTCTACAAGACACCTGGCGTTCCATGCACCTATACACACAAATATACACTCTTCTCCAGTCACAATCAACTGAAAAATTACAATATTAATCAATATAACTGTCAGTTCAGAAAAAAAAAAGACTTGTTGGTTCAATCTAAAACCTCAGTTTGAAATTTCCTGTTTCTTCATGTGTACAAATGTTGGAAAGTGAAAAGCATTGGTCCAATGCAGCCTTTTTTTTGTTTGTTCCTCCATTTTTCACAATTTTTTTTTTCTCTCTGAATAAAATCTTGCACAAATGTGAGACATTTGGAATCCAACATGTCACACTGAGATAGCATACCATTATTTCACAGAAGAATCAAACTGGAACTTAGAAAATTATCTTAATACTGTTAATGAAACTAACTCGTCTTCACCACCTCATTAGCTTGATGTAACGAGGCTCTGTACAGTCTGATCTCTCTCTCTCTCTCACTCACACACACACACACACACACACAACATACACAGTCAAAAGCTACAAAGATCTTGTATGACTCATTTTTATACAGTCACTGACGATGCCTTGGGGACAGTAGTCCTAGAGAAAGATGTGGAGGGGAGGGGAGCGGCCTCATAGAAGCACTTCAGTCCAGACAGAAAGTATTCACTGAGGAAGAGGAGTAAGGGCTTGTAGGAAAATCTTTTGCTGAGAGAGGAAGGCCTGTCCGGTGGCCTTCTTTGCCGAGGTCACTGTTCCAGTGTTTCTGATCCCGTCACACAGCGCCTGCACCACACTGTCAGCTGGAAATGTCATGGCACCCACTAATCAGAAGCAATCAGCTCTGCAAGAGGGAGGCTGGTGAAGCAGGTCTCCCTAGGAGAGCTGGCCCCAGCTGTCTTCCAGAGGACCCGGGGAAGAAGCACGCCCAAGGCATCCACAGTTCACCATGGGACTGGAGAAGGGCCTCTTCTCTGGGCTTGGGGCCACTTGAAATGTCAAGGTGAGGTCTGCAGATTAGAATAAAGTTCCTGCATAGCTTCCAAGAGTCTGCAGAAACTTAGGTTTTCTACATTAGAACCTCCATGCCAAAACAGAATGAGACTCAAAATGGGGCCAAAAAAAAAAAAAGAAAGAAAGAAAAAAATGAAAGGCATTTCATTCCATTGCTGTAAAACCAAAACAATGACAAACAAATGACACCTACAACATTGTCATCACTAACAGAATTATTCAGAATTATTATAACTGTTAAAAGAAAAGTCGTCTGTGAAAAGAAGTCGTCGTCTGTGATGGCAGTACTAATATGTCCATAACAGCTGGGAAAGGTTTGTCCACGAGTGAGAAAGTAAAAAGGAAACAGTAGTTGATTAGCAGCAAAAAAAAAATTAAAAATAAAAAGCCCACCGACCTCTTCAATAAATATACACACTCACACAGATATGTGTCACACAGATACACACTCTCACAAGCTCCACATGTGGGGGAAAAACCAATGCGTTGTCTTGCTGAACCAGGGTGTGTGTGTGTGTGTGTGTGTGTGTTACTGAGACTGGCAGCATGCTGGTCACAGAAGGATGGGGAAAAAGAGACGATCAGACATCTTCAGCCACTGTACACATACTCCATACTCACACACGCATGCTGAGGGAGGCATGGGTGACTCAGGTGGCCTATGCAAGACATCCACTGAGCAAACGCCATCATCCTGATCCACTGTGCTTGTGTGCGTGTGCGCGTGTGTGTGTGCTTGTGCGAGTGTTTTCACAGGTGAGTGAAGCTTTAGAACAGCATGCTCTGTCTTCTGTTCTTGGCGTTTCCTGTTAGGACAGAGAGAAGCAGTGAGTTACACTATGGTAAACTCCATTGTTAAATATATACAAGACTGCTAACCTCTTCTAAACAACTAAGAACTGTAAAGAGAAATTCCCAGCTATGCATGATTATAATTATTGCCTGCCTGAACACACCTGATACAACTCATCAGTTAAATCATCAAAGAGTTCCTGAGCTGCATCAGGTGTGCTGGGGAAGGACAAACATGTGAAATGAGTCAGTGGGTCCTCATGACTAGAGCTCAGAACCTCGGGAAGCACTCTCAGGGAATAAAAAAAAGAACATCTGGTCCATGACACCCCCTTCTGGCCAAACCGGCACACTGCATCAGACTAGCTCTGACGTGTCCTATTGTTATTTTGAATCATACAAACAGCAACAAACACAATACAGGCAGGCAGGCAGGGGCAAACGCTGACAAATGAACACGAACACACACACACACACACACACACACACACACACACACACACACACACACACACACACACACACACACACACACACACCACACACACCACACACACCACACACACCACACACACACCTGTGTCTGGGTAGGAGGAATTCCGGTAGCCAGGGTCCCTCTGAAGTTGCACCTCTTTCAATGTGAATATTGATATACCTGTAGGATTAGAACACGCTGTATGATAGTGCGTCCATATGTGGCACGTCTTTGATGGCAGACTGCGTATCGTGTACGGGGTGCGTGTGTGCGCTCACACGTTCACTCACTCTCAGGCAACGTGTGCACACGCATGCCCAGACTCTTGAAGTAGGACTGTTTCATAGAATCATCAGCAGAAATTCGTTTCTTGGACTCGTACTGGGAGCAGGAAAAGAAAAACAGGGGTGTGAGGATAGAGAACAGTAGGGCAGAACCAGCATCATTGATCTGAGAGGACAAGCCAAAAGATGTGTGTGTGTGTGTGTGTGTGTGTACAGGCCTGGAATGTTGTGCTCACCTTAAGAAAGGACAACAGCAGCTCAATTCCTTCAGTGTCCAGCCTGTGGAGGAGAGGAGAGTCTCAGTGTGGTGACAAATTAAGAGAGGAAAAGAGGAAGGAAGAGAACAGCCTCAAAAATTCCACAGGATATCCTCACACACACACACACACACACACATACACACACACACACAGGTCATGGCCACTAAAGAGTGGCAAGAAAAACAGGGACCAGGCCAGCATTCAAAAGAAAGATTCAGCAATTTTATTCATTACTCAAACGTGATAAATGTGTTTTTAGTTAATGGTGAGGATGATATTTACTGGAGCTGTGTGTTGGAAGTTTTATAATATTAACCTAAAAGGTCAAAGGTACAACATACAATGCTGAACTCTGTTCTCAAAGAACACTGAAGGTGTTGAACCTTTTCAAAAAAACCCATCTCTGTTGAAACCATCAAGTGTTTATACCAGCACTTCCATTTAACCAGTCTACTTATAGACACAGGTGTACAGGCACGTACACATGCGCGCGCGCACACACACACACACACACACACACACACACACACACACACACACACACACACACACACACACA